>AWUE01016561.1:0-58083 GCA_001974825.2 Corchorus olitorius
GAGACTTTCAACAAAATAAGCAACATTACATTACATCTCTCTATTTTAAATAAAAACTTGCTTCATGTAATAACTTGGTCTAAATTCAAGATATAAGCATTTTGTACGTTATATTCAAGTTCATGTGAAGCAAAGAAAAAATAAAGAAGTTTACCAAAAAAGGAAAAAAAAAAAGAAATGTTCAAAGAGTTATTATGCAAAAAGTTATTAAGAAAGCGTAAGAGGACATGTTAGCAAATTTCAAAGACCACATGAGGCCGAAACAAACAAATTAAGGGCATTCCCGTCCAATTGAGAAATTAGGAAGGTAACACTATCGTAGTAGTAGTACTCTACTACTCTTTGCTCCCGTATTATTTTTACCCCTAAATATTTTTGGAAGTCGTGAAATTTCGCGGCTGACTCTCAGCCCAATTAACGTTTTTCGTCCAATAAGATTTTGCCAAATAATTTTCGCGAGAGCTTTAAGATTTTGCTAACCTAAATAGCACAAAAGGAAAGACACGTAGGCCCGAATTGTACAGCGCGTGACGTTCACATAACCGCTCGTGGTGCCATTTTCTTCCCCTTGACAGCTTGTCCTTTGGCTGGATGGAAGTGTTTCTTTATTGAATTTCACTTTGGGCCTTTGGCAAAGGAAGGCCGCCTCCTCATTCACGTGCAACAGGTGGCGCGTGAAAAAAAAATAGTGGATTAAGCGAATGTTTACGTTTATGGGAAATGGTATTTTACGCTTAATGACTGAGAATTTTAACAATGGTGGCGGGAAAGTATAATATGGTGCCACATGGCTATTAATTTTATAGCCGTTGGGGATTTAAAAGACTTTTTAATTTTGAGTTTGGCGACTATACTATATTTATACTTTAAAAAAAAAAAATTCGTCTGAACAGATTAAATTTGGGTTTTGGCGTTTTGCTTGAAATTTGAGTATCTTCCGGAAAAGGGTTACCTTGATCAAAGTCATTTGTCAATGACTAATCTGTAATACAAATTCTGCTTGAATTTGCGTTACAATTATAACTTGATCCTCCTTAGCCCTTTCTACTCGAAAAGAGTATTCCCAATGTGTATTTCCTAGATTTTTAACTTTAAATATTAGTAGTATGATTTTTTTTTGGCATCATATTAGTAGTATGATTTAGATAACATATATATAAGATGACCAAGATAGCATTTACTTTTCACATACTAACCACGTCTATTGATTTAAGTTGAAGAAGAAGTTTAATGTCTCTTAAACAAGATTTCAAAGTGTTGTAAATGAAAATAGATTTTAAAAGAGTTTATCCCTTTTGAACTCGGGGTCCAACATGACTGGACTCTATTGCGTCTTTCCTAATAGAGAGGAAATAACCGGTGACTCTCTTTTTTTTTTTTGGAACGAAAACTTTAGTGACTCTTTCTTAATGTAAAAGATGATGATGATGTCCCATTGATTAGTTTCAAAGTGCTATCTGTGTTCATATGAAATCAATTTTGTAGTTGTGGAGGCCTTTGAATTTACCTTGTCTGAACTCTATTAACTAAAGAAAGCTAATTAAGCTAGCTCTTGGCTCAAAATATGCATGTGAGTGGAACTAAAAACAGATACAAACGTGTTGATTTATATAATATTATTATTACTTGTTAAGAACTTCTCAAAAAAAAAAATATTACTACTTGTTAAGAATATTCCTGATTTTGAGCATGATCACAGGCGGAAAAGCCTGCTCTTCCACTTTTGCTTGTCTGCCTGCTCCATTTGTAACATTTAGCACCGTGTGTTGCAAGAGGAGAGCGTGATCAGATTCAATAAAGACAACAATATCTCAGATATTCAGGTTTCTTTGTCTAATTATATCAACAATTATTTTAAATAAAAAAAGAAAAAGTTGAATCCATCACACAGTCCAAGCAGTTCGATAATTTTCTGATATATAGAAAGGGCGAAATTAATGATGCCTTTTGCGCTCATCTTTTTGCCATGCTTGTTCTAGAAATTATGGATATGCTATGCTTTTTCCTTTGTTGTTTTAGTCTTGCTTTCATGCTCTCTTGAGACTTGAGAGAAGCAGAGAAGAACTGCAAAGACAGAGGCAGCTGGGCAAATCTTCTTAGTGTTCAGTTTGGTCCTTCCTCTTCTTCTTAGGAAAATGTTGTGACTTTGCAGGATCTTCTTAACTTCTTAATTTATTGCTTGTTCTGGTCTAATGAACAGAATTTTTTCCTTAGGTTTCAGCTCTGGCAAGATTACTAAGTTGCCTGGGGAACTAAATTATATTAATCCCCCTTCTTTTCTATGTTAAATTTATTCATTAAGTATTTGTTGGTGGCTTAAGAATTGCATGTGCTTTCGTATCTGTAAAATCATGATCACTGTCTCAAAAAGATAGTATCAGATAAAATAATGGACTAATTATGTGCATGTGCAGTGTTTGTTTCCAATCTTTTTCTGTTTCGTGGGTTGCATGGACTTTGAGTTCTTAGCCACATTCCATTCATATCAGAAATGGAGCCACTAGTTTGCTCAAAAAGAAGAAAAAGAAATGGAGCTACTAGTAGTAATAACAATAAACAAACCAGAAAGGATCAGAAAAACCAGATATAATGAGCTGCCATTGATCATTTATTTTTGGAGGACTAAAGGCATAATTTGCATTAATATTAGCTGCAGATCAATAAAAATGATCTGTACTCTGATATATAATCAGATTATTAAACTATGATTCTTTTTCATGGTTTTGTTATATGGTGCTTGCACCTTTCTAAATTTCTGATACATCACAAATGGTAAAAAGATGACAAATTCAGGCTCAGCACAATAGTTACAGAACCCAAATCACAAATGCAAAGCAACCCAAACGATCCACTGTTTATTTCATACAAAATGCAATCCGAAAAGTAAAAACAAAACAGAGAAAAAGTAGTAAAACAAAGATTACAAAAATAGAAAACTAACTCTTGGCCATGCTGCAGATAATACTTGATATAACTTTTTTCCACATGACCCAAAGAGGAAAGTGAAAGTGCCAAAGGATTGAAGTTGCCCTGTTGGGGAAGAAACTAGCCGGCCTTCAAATGAAGTCTGATTGCAATCAAACAAAACCCAGTTTCCCCCATCACATGAAGTGAAGAGATAAATAGAGATTCAGAGAACCCCCGCAACTTGTGAAAGTTCATGCCAAAGGACTAAAGTTGCCCTGGAGGAGGTAAGAAAAATATGGTATTGGAATTAAACCAAACCCCATTCCTCCCATCATATCAAAAACTCATACCTTGTGTATTTATATACTCTGCCACCTCCCACCATGCTGAAAAAAGGCCCACCAAGCCTTTTGCTGCAGCTGCCAAGTTTTGTGGGGTTTAGGCATGGTGGGGGTGGCACCATGACTAGTTGAATTGACTAGCAATCTTGATATAAATCATAACTGATAAGCCTCTTTGTGGTTTTCAACTTTGGCTTATACCAGGAAGATGATATATATATATGGGAGATAGATAGCTTTACAAAAAAGACAGAAAACAATGTGTTATATAAATTGTAGGTTTCTTCTCCCTGTGGTTTATACCAAATGAAATAACCGGATCTTCCAAGGGATATGCGGAGACCAACTTCATTGCTCCACATTTGGTGACCACAACTTTAGTCCTTTTTTAAAAAAATTTCCTTATTCTTTTGCACACACTTTTTTGCCTGCCTTACCAATAATATAGTACTATGCTAGCTTCAACCTTGGTTAGTTGATAATATTGATTCTTTCCCACACGCGCTACACGCTTTCTTTGATCGCCTTCTTTTTGCTTATTGCAACGACTAGATGAATGTGTTATGTGCGTGTAGCGCGTGGTGCATTCTAGCTGCTTTGCCTCAAATATACTTTGCTTGGATTTGGATTTTACTTTCTCTTCATTGGTTCCTCAGCTAATAGCATACATAGATTACTTTTTCATTGTTAATATTGCAAAAGAGAGGGATAAGGGAAGATGCCAAGTAGAATTCCATCTAGTGAGGTCGTAATGCTTAATCTCAAATTAAAATTAAAGGAGGGTTTAGATATTGTTACGTGAAGATCACCAAAGAAGGGAATAGAAAAGGAACATTGGACTCATCAGAATGGGAAGATGCTACCTAATTCTATTTATATACTAAGCAATAGTAAGTCAGTCACCTATAACTTTTGTTTAATTTCGGCGTGGACTATTGTATGCTTTTGTTTTGTCTACTTTCAGTAAGAAGATACCACTAAACAAGAGTTGGAATCAAAATGAACAGCCTGTCAAGGCACAGCATTTATAGCAATGGAGTGTGTATTAAGTTAATTGTCCCATACCTATCTATACTAAAGTTGCAGTGAGGGAATTGGCTTAAGGAATTGCTTAGAGGAGAAGCAAGAACTAGAAAGGAAAGTAAGAACTTTAAGTTTGCCCTGCATTATCACTTCAGATTAGGAAAGAGTGTAAACCAGCAGCTTCAAAAATTTAAGACTCAAAACTCTCTTCCCCTGGAAATATATACCTTGAGTGAAGAAACTCTGTTTTGATCTGTAAATGGTGTTAACTTTACTTTATTACGGTTCCCGTTTCAGGGCATTAAGATATTTAAAAAAGTGGCTGGGGAATAACTTGGATATAAAGAAAAGTAGCAGCAAGTGAAAATGAAATCCTAAGCATAACCTTTGAGCTTTAGCACATATCCTAAGTTGGATAAGTAATGCTTAAGCCAAGTGTCAGGCTGTCCTGCTAGCACCTTTGTTTAATGCTCCAATTTGAGACTTTTGAGTTGAGAAATTGAAATGAAAAACTATTGACCCTGATGACTTCCTTTTTTTCTTTGTAGTCATAATTATCCAATAATAAAGCTGAAAATAGGATATATTGAGCATACTTAATCAAATTAAACCTAATTCAGCTGATCTTATCACTTAAAAGAAAAATCAGAAAAGTGGGTCAATGCAGCATTTACATATGGTTGCACCAAGGAATTATGGGTTTAAGCTTTATAGCTTTTCTCCAGAAAAGACCAACTGGTATTATCAGCTGCAGCCTTGGTCAGAAGGAGATTGAGCCAAGCCACTGCTGATAAAGTTTAAAAATTGTAGGAATTTTATAAGGAATAAAGTGCTATTTTGACTTTTTGAAATGGAATTCTTTCTTGTTATTCAATCTTTTGAAGTTTAAACATATTAATTTTTCAACAGGAAAAGGGGTTCCTGAATCCTGACAAACTAGTAGAAGATTGACAGAAAAACAGAAACAAAAGAACAAGGATATTGCAGGACAATAAGAGAAATAAATTACTTGGTAAGAACTTTATGATAACCCTTAGGAGGATATAAGTAGTTGATTTATGATGCAAGAGTTTGAGCATAAGCAGTAATTATGGAGTTGCTCTTCTCTAAAAATCTCTCTTAAGTCCAAACTCCACTTTTCTGGGATCTTCTCAATCTTGAAGTTTCACCCTTTTTTTAGTGGCTGATGAACTTTGCTAATTTAAAGTGATAATCTACTCAGAACAGCATCTCAAATTTTTAAACATCAGCAATCTGTTTTTTTTTCTTTTAACCTTTTTTTCCCCTTCTTTTTTGGTAGGGAAAAAAAAAATTCATCTGCATCTGTTACAAGCAAAGCCAGTTAAGACTGGCATATGGTATCAACAATCAAATTGATGCTCCACATAAAAGGCATATTCTTCCACATCATTGTTGGTCCAAACAAAAGCAAAATAAAAAAAAAAAGTGGGATTAGCCTGGCCAGGTAGGCATAGAGTTAGATAGTTTAATCAGTTGCAGAAATGAATCTTACAACATTTGAAGCAGAAGAAAAGAACAGATTACAGAACATGAATCTGTAAGATGTCTTGAGTTTCATGCAAGAAACCTAAAAGTCCCCTCAAAGAGAATGGCAAAGGAAAAGGAAGATTAAAGAAATGAAAGAACAAAAACAAAAGAGATTACATTCAATTCAAACAATTCTCTTGTATATATATCAGCTCATTAGGCAAAATATTCGCCAACTTTTTTATCCTGTATAAAACAACACTCAACATTCTGATCAGTTTCAGAGTTGAGATCAGAAAATTGTCCCTCAAAAAATGGCTAATACAACCCAAGCAACACAACAACAACCACAACCAAAACGTTTTAACTTACTAAGATGTCTTGCCACTTGTTTGCTTGCCCTTATTGTTCTTGTTGGTCTAGCCGTGCTCATCACTTGGTTAGTCATTAGGCCAAAAAAATTTGTTTACACCATGGAAAATGGTTCGGTCCAAAATTTCAACCTAACCAATAACCATCTCAATGCCACATTTGATTTTGTTCTTAAGGCAGAGAACCCTAATAGAAGAATCTCTGTCTACTATGATTACATTGAGTCCACTGTCATGTATGAAGATCAAACGATCGCGTTCACCACCATTGATCCATTCTATCAGCCTCGTAGGAACGTGACACGTGTCGAATCAAAGCTCGTGGCTCAGAGTTTGTCATTGTCACAGGCGACATTTAAGGACATGAGAATTGAGAAGACTTCCGGGGAGATTGAAGTTGATGTTCATTTTAAGGCAAGGATTCGGCTTAAGGTAGGTGTGTGGAAATCTGATCATCGTACTCTAAGGATTACTTGTTCCTCGGTGGCAGTACACTTTTCTTGGTACAAGCATTTTGACAAGGTCCCATGTGAAGTAGAAGTTTAGTTTTGAGTGATTTTTTTAGAATTAATTTATTATTTTTTTCCTTTTTATGTTTGTGTTCTTTCCCCTTTCCCTTCTCTATGGCTGAAAATTGGTGTCTTAATGTTGCCATTTTGTCTCTTCCATTATATTCTTGTTATTGTTTTATCCTTTGATTAATCTATGGTGTGAAAATTGTTCTTCCCATTTCTTTGATTAATACATTTCTGTTTTCTCCAAATACTCCAATATAATATGTAGCTAATGTGATTTACTAAAGTGATAAAGGCTTATACTTGTGATGGAAGGCACTTGGACTGAATTTTTATTTTAATAGGTTTTTTTTATATATATTTATAAGATAATCTTGTTCGAGTAAAACTCTCCTAACAATATTTTGATAGGTCTTTGGTAAGCTTGACCCGAATGAGTTGACTTAAAAATGAGATCATCTATCTAATCCTAAATTTTTCATTGAAAATTAAAAAAAAAAAAACTCCAATATAGGGCTTCATATTGGGAATTTGGGCTATTATTCCCAAATCCCAACTGCCCTGCAAAAACGGGCCTTGACCGGCCCATTTGCAAATTTTGTGCTGCTATCTTTCAGAAATCAGAAGTCATAATAACATTACCTATTATGGGCCATGGGCTTCTTTGTCACATTGGTTACAGAATGGAAAAATGGTAACAGAGAAAGGGGGAATAATAGCATACAACTTTGCAAAAGTGATTGAAGACTTCAAAGTATTAGATGACAAAAAATTGGTAGTTGAATTTCGGTAAGTAAACATCATTTGATTTCATTTATTTGTAAGATTAACGTTGACGCCAAGGGAGGGATCGAAAAGTTAACTTTGCAAAATTTGCAGGTGATACTAATTACACTCTTCATATTTATATACCCCACAGATTTATAATGCTGAAAGTTTCATTCAGATTTGATGTGGTGTTACACCTAATTCGACTCATCTGTTCCATGAATGAGACTCTTAAATAAAATCTCTCATGACTCATCTACACAGAGTTGGTAACAGAGTCTTTAAAAATTTAGTCCTTAATCATTGTTTAAGGTTATTTGAAAAAGTAAACACAAAATCGCAGCGTCATTCGAGTAATTAAATGATCATTAATCCATAATCAGCAAAAAAAGGGGGAACATCTACAAGACTCATCAATTATAACTGTCAATGTTGAGGACAACATCAGCTATATCATGGTGATTTGCTAGAGAATATGACTATTTGGGTATAGGGAGAAGGCATAAACTATCAAACAAAAGCAGAAAAGCACCAATGTGAAGACAAGTTATGCCCCCACTTTTTGGCAAAAGCACCATGGCCCTAAGAAAGAGGTTTTGCTTCATTTTTATATGGAGTTGGCCTTAAAAAAGAGATGCAAAGAAATTTTTTTAGACATGATAAATTCCTAAAACATGAAAAATTGAAACCCAACCCTCTTGTTTTAGAGGGACCCTAAGTGGCAATATTGGATGTCCTACCATTAAAAACTAGGCCAAAGAAGTGAAATTTAGTAAGTGCATGTGCCCTTAAAGCTGCCAGTTTCCAATCATCAACTTAATTGTGCCCGGCTAGACCCATCTATCACTCCCTAAAAAATTGACCATTTTCTGCATGGAAATATCTGTATCTTGTTTTAGATAAGGAAAACTCCAAGCAGAAAGTATAATGGGAAGAGAGAGTTGTTATAGGCAAAAGTTTTCAAGGACAGTGAAGAACTGAAAGACTGATAACCTACCACACTTAACTTTTTATCACTTTGCCTTTGTTTTTGTCCATGCTGTTTCACTGTTTGCACTGCAGAACATGAATCAAACCATTTCCAGTCACAGTCTCTTCTTATTATAGTTTAAGGCCCATCAATAATAATATGCAACTACATTTTACAGCAATTCATTTAGCTCTTTGTCTCTTGTTTTTATCACTTCACTATTTTCTTCCTTTCCCCTTTTTCCTTTTCTAGGAACAATTGAATGTACTTGAGTATAAGGTTTCGGAAATATCTGTACATATATTATTGCCATTTTCCAATTGAGCACATTGCACTTAATCTAATTACATCTCCTACATCTAGTCTAGCTAATTAGAGCAACAATATTAATCCCCACCCTACCGAGTTTCAATTAAATCTATGTGATTATGGTTCAAAATATTAGCAAATGCCCCCATTGGTAGACTCGTCCAGCATCTAGGTGTGCAACGCGGGTCGAATCCGGATTAGTCAGAGTTTTGCTCTGGATCCTGGGTGGGAAAAAAAATAGCAATTGTTAATAGTAAATAAACATAAAAATTATCAAAATGGTATCATTAATTCATTATTATCATCAGCTGCATGATTTGATAGTAAAATGTTTCTGGTAACAGATAGTAAAATGTTTAAGCTCTTAATACTAGTGGTCAAAGTTCAAATGTTAATGATTTCGACTATCAAAAAATAAACATTTGATTGTTGAGTATTAAAAGTATACAATACATAAGGCTGATTAAATTTTGCATCATTTAATCTGAGACATTTGGTACAACATAACAACAACATATAAGACCTTCAAACGAAGCTTAATAATTTTGCAACCACCATTAATTTATGCCTAATCTATATGTTATTAACCTTATAAGAATCGAGTAATGGCTCTTTTCGCCTTGTGGTTTATCTTAAACACTAATCGAGGAAGATTCTAGTCTTTAGGCACGTTGTAATTAGCCTTTTTAATTAAATGGTAGGTGCTAATCTTGGATTGATTGAACATGTCATAACCCATAAGGATGGGATGTATAACAAAAGAAGGAACAACGTGGGAAGGACTAAGTCGTAGGGTATATAGTGTTTGAATAAAAAATATCAAGGATCTTATTTAGGAGGGGTGAGCTATCCACGTGAGAGCGTTAAGGATGAGGAAAGTTCATGGTTGAATGTTATGTAGGACACAATTTAGGTTGTAACGGGAACATGATCTTTTCAGATTTCAGGCCATTTTGAGGACCCATTGCCCGCACTTTGCAAGTACATGTGCCCATTAATAAGAGACAAGCCGTTGGGTTTCACCAAAAAGCCTTTACTTTTTGGGGTCCAACGGCTCCCTCCATCGTTTTTATTTTTGTTCCCCTAATTTTTCCCTCAATTCATGGAGGGGTCATTTACGTACTCATTTTATTCTTTATTTTGGTTACAATTTACTCATTTTGATTTATTACTGAAAAATATATATTGTTATATAGAATTCTATCCATTTCTATTATTACTAGTCTTCACTTCCACGTGCATTGCACGTGACCCATCCTGTTTTTAGTAAATAATAAATTTAAGAATTAAACATTAAAAAATACAAGGCTGACCCAATTGATCCGAGTCCTAAATCCGAAAAATCCAAAACCCGAGTGACCTGAGGCCAACACCCGAATCCACCTGACCCTAGACCTAACATACCCGTATGATCTAAACCCAAATGAGTCAAAACCCGAATGACACGAGAAAATTATAAACTAAAATTATATTTCATTCAATAAAATTCACATTGTTATAATTTTAACCATTCTAAATTATCATTTATTCAAACCCAGCTGAAACTTGAGAAAATTACCTGACTCATTTGACCTAGATTCAGATGATCCGAAACTTGTCCAATCCACCCGATTGACTCCTCTAACTTTATAAGTCAAAGGAAATAATTACATGTTACTCTTCTTTTTATTTTTAAAAACTTTAAATTCTTATTATACACTCCAATACATTAAACTACCAATACACACTCCAAAAATAGAAAAAAGGTTAATCACAATAATTAAATTTTAAATAAATAAATTTTTAATTTAATTAGTTTTAAAAAATGATGAATAATTAATGATTAGTTTTAAACTTGATAATAATACTTTTATTAGTTTATATTATAATTGAAATGGGTCCAGATTTAACAAAAAGTCTCAAATTTTTTAAAATTAAAACGGTAAAAATAAAATATTTATAATAATATTGAATTTAATTAAATAAAAATAGATTTTTAGTAGAATAACTGTAAAAGTTTATTTCTAAAAAAATTATAAAATTTAAAAAATTTCATTTAAGAAATATATTTAAAAAATTCTAATATATATAAGTTTTTTTAAATAAAATAGCAAAATGGTAAAAATAAAATAGGTATAAGGATATTAGATTTAATTAAATAAAAATAGAGTTTTTAATTGAGTAAAACTATAAAAATATATTTAAAAATTCTAATATATATAAGTTTTTTAATTAAAATAGTAAAATGGTAAAAATCATAAAGATATTAGATTTAATTAAATAAAATTAGAGTTTTTAGTTGAGTAAAACTATAAAAGTTTAAACAATGGCATTTAAGAAATATATTCGAAAAATAAAGGTATAATGGACAATTCAAAAGTTTTACAGGTGAACGTACTTTTTAATATAGTATAGATAATTTTTTAGACACATAATAATTATAATCGTTGGACTCATTATTGAATTTTTGACCAACATTTACTAATTTATCCTTGAGATAGATATTATCATATAATAATAAGGTCGAAATATCTTGGAAATGAAGTATTCAAATTGTATAATATAATTAGAGTAATATTCACCAAAAAAATTGATATATTTAGACACTTTTTAGTACTCTTATATAAGGGAGGATTTCCATTTTCTGTTATAAAAATTCCTTTTTCTCTCCTTAGCACAGTGGGATGTGCCAATTTGGAATTAACTCTAAAAATTAGAAGAGTATACCGATAAGTTGATTCCATAAAGATACAAAAGACACATCGACGTTTCATTTTCAACATTACATTTTGGAACAATTGGATACAATACAATTACGTATTTTATCATACAACTTATATTAAGGTTCGCATTATAGATGAATAGATGTTATCGAAATCCAATCTTATCACTATGTATGTTAGACTGAGTGAGAGAGAGATATTAGATATTTTCTTTAGAAAAGTTTGAGATTCAAGTATTGCAATTGAAGAAAATATATACATGAAAGTCAGAGATTTTGTTCGAATAAGTCAAGAACTCAGAATTTAATGTGACCATTAGATATTAAAAGATTTGTACCAAAATAAGAATATTATTATTGTTATGATCATATAAATAAATCTAAAGCATATATATGGCATTGCAAGGCCCTAGCATGCAAATGCACTATATATTAAGTGATAGCATAGTAATAAAAAAAATTGATATATTTTAATAATAAACGTGTTGGGAGAGGAATCGGGTCTTATCTGCTTCAGCAAGGCCTACCGAGCAGTCCATATACATGTCGGACACCAACCTGAATCCAAAAGTCTAGATTAATGGTTTCTTGGTTCCTTCATGTATAAGCTACTCTAACAACCCATCTCTTCATGATATGGGATGTTCCGTAACATGTGAATCCTTAAAAAAAAATCGACCATGGAACTTTGAAATGAAATTCCTTAACAAAACGATCGACCATATAACTTTGAAATGAAATTAATGTAGTTGGAGGTCGGTTCTTTTGATAATGTGGCTCTGAGGAGTGACAAGCAACCTCCAGGAAGGTGGATGGATGTTGGCCACAAGGTTGTCATCAACTCCTTAATCAGTTTTAAGTGAACCATTGGTCGGGTTTTGAACTACATTTTGACCTCATAATAATAATTCTCTAATAAAATAATAATAATTCTCTAATAATAATTAATCACAATCACTATCACAATGATCCTAAATTATATATAATATATTTCAATGAATAAATAATTGAGCACTACTGCCGACGCTTTTAGCATTTGGCTGCATTTGGCAGTAGATCTCGAGTCAACCCATTTTCTTCAAATATTTTATTCGATAATACTAATGATCATATGATTCATACATGCCAATTTGCCTGCTGCCATGCATTTGTACGGTATGTATTTATCTCGTATTTATTTGTAGTTTAGAAAGGGATGTTACAATTACTTTGTTTTGGAGTGGAAAAATGGAAATTTTGCATCTCCCTTGTTGATGGTTAGATTTATTTACACGAATGTATGGTTGAGTAGGATTGTTGATAAGATAGACAATCAATTAATGCTCAATTTACATTGTCATTAGCTTGAACCATTCATTTTGATACAAATATTTTCAAGATTGATACATGTTTAAATTGACAAGCCGACGGAAATATTTGTTGAGTACAAATGTACATAGTACTACATATCCTTTCAAGGTGTTATCTCCCTTTCTCTATTCAATTAGACTTCCGCATTTATTACATTAAATAGAAAAATCTCAAAAGATGAATCAAGATAAGCATTGCATTTTCCCAATTAGGTTGATCAATATTGATCACTTATACACATAAATAATACTTGTGTATCTTTTCTTTTACATGTATATCTTGGTGTATGTACACGTATACATTAATATATGGAAGATTTTTTTTGGGTGAAACATTAATATGAAGATGCGTTCATAAAGGTTCTCTTCTAATTGAAATGGTACTTAGACGTTAAAATTACCCACCTCATACCAAAGAAAAGAAGAAGAAGAAATGTTCATATAAAAAATAAAATAGAATAGAAAGCATATATAATAAGGTTAATCAATTCTCTTTTTCAAGGAAAGAGAGATGCTGATAAGCAATCAAATATTATTCATTAATTCTTAATTGATAACATAACGTATAGTATATAGTAAATTTGTGGTTTTGACTTCTAAATCATTATATACACTATTCGATCCTCTTCTAGGTGCAAACACAGTACTAATTAATAATTAATAGTCACATTAAATTTTGACTAAGTCATAGTTGAGTTGTGTTGGATTTTAAGAAAAATCTTTTACAAATACATGCCTATTTTTGTTATTCATGAAACTAAAAATTTGATTATATTAATTAAGATCAAAATTCTTTCACTCGACCTAACCTAACCTTTTGATTAAAAGAATGTGCCAATATAAAAGTTAGCAGAGATAAGGTTTTTCAGTTTTAGCCTAAATTTTTGAGACAATAGATCATTAGTCAATGAGCACCTTTAACATTCTGAATTTTATATAAAAAGTGGTAAAGTTTTCATGTTATACTAGCAGTAGCACTAATTAGCATATAATATATAATTAGCCAAACATTACTTTCCACTAATTCACATGATGCCTTTTTCTTTCAACAAACTTTAAACTTTTTTAATTCACATCCAATCATAAATTTCATAAGCTAAACCCACCCATGCATTATAAAAGAAGGAAAAATAAAAAGAGATGGGTCTTTAATATAAACTGTTGGACAGTTATAATCATAGGAAATTTAGTAATAATCACATTGCTTTATTCTAAGCCAGCTTCCCATTTTTTGAATGAACACTTCTCCTTATAACTTTGCTATTTCTCTTCTTAAAACTCTATCATTTCAATTAACTTACCAATTTTTGCTAACTTTTTTTTTCTAGAAGATTTATACATTAATGCTAACACCTTATCTCCTCATATTCCAACCTACCACGGATTAACCATTTTCATATACTCTTACTATTGATTTGGTAGCCCACTTTTGCATATTGTTGCAGCAAAAGAAGGGTCAAAAGTTTTGTGCCAATAGTTACTAATATGTTTAAAGATACTTTTCTTGGCCATTTTGGCAGAGTTTATGCAACATGAAGAACAATTTCTTTCATTCTTGGGTCAATTTGAAGGTAATTATATGATTTTTGTACTTTGAGTATCATTGCAAATGATGCCAAAAATTTAAAAGAAGGAAAAAGTTGCTTGCCATTCACAAAAAATTCAAAATTTTCGTCCATTGATAATTATGATCAATAACAATTATTGTTCTGATATCAATTATCAAATTACTATATATATAGACTATATATTAATCAAAAAGTAGTAATTTTGTATGGTAAATTGGCTGTGAGAAAAATAAAGATGTTCCAACAAAAAATGGAAAGATAAACAAGAAATTAATCTAACCTCTCATTTGGTAGTTTCATCTATAGCAGTCTCCAGCTGTTTTGTCTTTTCATTCTATCAAAATTAGAATTCTCAAATTAACTCTAAATCATTCATGACAAGCATTAACCCTAGTTTTTAGTACTAATTAACTTCAACAAACTTAATTTCCTTTTCTTTTGATGGCATTACCTCAAACATACTTGAATAGTTAAATTCACATCATATGAATCTCAAAACAAACCATAATTGAAATTGACTCTAATACTAAGAAAATATTGACTACAAATCGGTCTCTAGTCATTTTTTACGAGTCATTATATCTTAGTTTGGTTCTATCACATAGGGTCGATTTATGTTTTGCTAATGCTATGGTATTTTTTTTAACAAGGCACTAGAATTTGATAATCTTTTTTAGGTTTCAATTAATTTAGAGTTCAACTACGTCGAATTCTAAATAGGAGAACTGTTCCAGACTTTTGATATCTATTTTCATTATCTATACAATTTAAACTTGAAATTTTACTTGATGGATAGCAAAAGTTGATGGTAAGTTACTCCCTTAATTCCAAAATAAACTGTCGTTTTTTGGATGAATATGGTCTTGATTAAAACCATATTCATTCCAAAAACGACAGTTATTTTGGAACGGAGGGAGTACTTACTTTATGTTTATTTGTCAAAATTTATAAGTTTCGTATTCAAAAGTTCCTTAATGCCATTAATTTTATGAAGGACTACTAGGTAAAAAGATGGCTTTAGTACTACAAACAACCTTTATTTCTTTTTGGTCCATCTACAACCTTTATTTTGAATTGCCGTTAACGCCACAAAACTACCGGTTAACCTCAATCTCTCCCTCGCAATCGCAAGTGTGAATTTCCAAAACTATCCCTCTCCTACTTTTATTTGAAATTTCAACCCAATGGGGGAGAGATTGACGCACAAGGGAGGCAAAATTCCAAAATCATGAAAAAAATTGGCGCGTCGTTTTCCACACACTTCCCGTTAAATCCAAGATTTGGAAACTCTCATTTTTAACCCTCCGGGAAAAGGACGTTATCCACGTGTCTCATCCTTATTCGTCTAACTCTCCCTTCTGACTTTTACTAAGACGTTAGTGTTACGGCAAGATTTAATAGGCAAGTCCATCCATCCATCGAACCGTAAAAAGTTAAAAATAAATAAAAAACAGCTAAAAAATAAATAAAAAAATTAAAAGAAAAATGACGTGTTCCCTTTCCTTTTTTCTCATTTATTATTCATAAAATCTCGTCTTCCCTCTCTCCTTCTATTTCTCTCTTGAGTTCTTTCGCTTCACATTTTCTCTTTCTTCTTCCTTTCTCTCTCTTTCTCTAGGTTTCGTTCCCTTTACTTCGAAATCAAATAGCTCAAGCTTCTTCGGTACGTTTTTTTTTCTTTCTTTGATTCTCCTTTCTTTAAACGTTACCTGTTCTCGTAGTTTTATTAGTGTTTCGATCTTCTGGTTCCTGAATATTGTTTTGATAATGTTGTTCGTTTCCCTTGTTTGGTTGCTGAGAAATGCGAGGAAAATAATATATACTCGAATTTCAATATCCAAGAAATTGTATGAAATTAACTCGGCCTCTTTTAGATTTTTTCCCTGGTAATTTGTTTATGAATTTTAAGATTTGTTTATTTTTCTACATTTTCTCAGCAGCCAAACAGGGATTTAAGCCTTTCAATTAATTCAGATTACTGTTTTTAGACCGTCTGTGGTGGCGGTTGTTGTAAATAGTTTACAGAATTCAATAGATTATTTTGTCAACGTTGAAACATGTCATTGAGGAAATTGAATCCCGAAGAGTGTTTCAATTTATTGATGAAAGTAAACTAGAAAAGACTGAGATTTTTAGCTGTTACTTGCAGAGATTTTTGGAAGATTTTGAGATTTTTTTGTGGTGACGTGTTTTATTATCGTCCTTCTGTGTATTTGCTCTGAAGATTGCTAGTGATGTTGATGACTGCGATGGCGATGCTGTTGCTGATAAATTATTATGCAGAGGTGATTTACTAGTTTAAGTGTTAATTTATTTTCTGAGAGTGGATCATCTGGTACACAGGAATTTTTCTTGGGTAATTAAATTCAGTTTTTCATGCATTTGAAGCAGATGGGTTGAAAGGGTTTGATTGGATTAATATGGCTATTGCTGGTCTACACAATGTTTCTGTGCTTGATAATTCTTTCCTGAGGGAGTCTCAGTCTCAAGCATCAAGAAGGCGGGGAAATGGTAGCACCCGGGCATCCTCACTCCTGCAGATGTGGCGGGAGCTTGAGGATGAGCATGTGGTGAGTCATGCACAAGAGAGATCTAGTGATAGAATGCTCCACCAAAGGAGTGATGACCTCTCGATGACTGACATTTCTGATAGCCGTAATAGTGAACATAGTGGTATTTCAGAGGATGCGAGTGTGAGTGAGAATGAGTTTGGACAATGGTCCCCAGATCGATTTGGCTCACAGAATGGGAGTGAGGATCCAAGTAATTTTAATTTTGAACATTCATCTGATTTGGGTGAAGGTGAAAGGGAAAGGGTAAGGCAAATTTTTCGGGAGTGGATGAACTGTGGTGGCAGGGAGCGCACATCTAATGTTTCACGTAGGAACAATGGTTCAAGGGCACAGTGGCTTGGTGAAACTGAGCAGGAGAGAGTCAGAGTTATAAGGGAGTGGGTGCAAATGAATAGCCAGCAGAGGGGTGCTTGTGTTGACAGTAGGGAAGAGCAAGCTGCTGATGGTGGTGGTCAAATTGAACGAGTTCTTGATGGATTGGTGGTTAACCAGAATGAAGGACGAACTGAGCATGTGCGTAGGGGCATTCGCAAATTATGTGGTCGACAGGCCCTGCTGGATATGCTTAAAAAGGCTGAGAGAGAACGGCAAACAGAGCTACAGGGGTTGTTGGAGCATAGGGCTGTATCAAATTTTGCCCATCGCAACCGCATTCAGGTAGATGTTTAGAAAAATCTTGCTATTTTTGTTTGCTGGCTGTTGTCTTTATATGTTCACATGATGTGCATGTTCTTCCAATTTTCAAACAAACGGAAACACTAGAAAAGAAACTAGATTTATGTGGATGAGAATTTGGTAATTTTGGTCTAATATTTGTAAATGTTATTTGAGTGCTATTGGACGGGTCTCAAGCACAAAGGCATACTGTACATGCCATGGGACCGTTAGTTGCCTCAAGGGTCCTCGGTTTTTTTTGGTCATAAAAGTGTCTCGGTATGGTTTATAAGTCAAAACTTTAGGTGCAATCTACGCTTTAGCTGCCAAAAAAATTGTTAGATGTGTAATTACTAGATTTTAGTATCCTTCTAAAAACTTTTATGCAATTATGGCATGTATATGAACAAGAGAAAGTCCATATAGAATACCAACTAGAGTAGATTTTGAATGACACAAAGAATATATTTTGAACCAAAAGCAGAATTCTGATTTTTGTAAAAGAAATGCCAGCATGGCTGGCTCAACCACTTACCCTTTTATTTTCCTATTGTTGTTTATTTTTACTGTTTTTAGCTTCTAGCTTGTTGAGGAATTAAAGGGTTCACTTCACATATTATAACTCCAAAGAAAAATCTGGCTATCAATTGACTGTTGTCATTAACAGCTAAATTGGCTGTCAGAAAATTTCTGTAGTCTGTTTTAGCTTGGCCTTGGTAGCTTGAAGTGGTTTAATGCTTCCTACTGTTATTTGTTAACCGTTTGGGTGTCTTTCCATCTTGATTTTTACTCTAGTAAACATGGATTACTATTACCGGAAATCATTTATTTATTTCCATATGTTTTCATTGTTTTCATTTTGCAGTCACTGTTGAGGGGTAGATTCTTGAGAAATGACAGAATTGCTGAAGGTGGCAGATCTACCTCCATTGCAGCCAGTGAATTAGGCTTATTAAGAGAAAAACAGACTGTATCTGGTCTAAGGTATTATTTCATAGAGATAGCAAAGAGATTCCTTTATTTTTTTTAAAATTTTTTTTTCTTTCCCCCCCAACCACCACAGAAAAGCTCTTCTTATGCTATGTTTTTGTCAATCTTACTCTTTTTGCTTTCTATAGTTTTCTGCAATTTAATTTTCTGGAACTTGACTTGAGCAAAACCTTTGGGAATTTATACTATTTAGTAAACTTCGCTATCCATCTTTTTAGCTGAGCAATGTGGTTCCTTCTTATTACTTCCTTGTTAACACCATTCTTCATGGAAAATAACATTGCATAATGTTTTATTTAAGAAGGGATTTTGGTCTATATAAGCTAGGGTGGATATAGATCTCAAATTAAGTTTGGAAAATTTCACTTGAAGCTTAAAGAGAATGTCCTTCCCAATCATTTTAGTCAAACAACTCAGTGAGATGCTGGCTTGCGAGAAAGAATTATTTTGGTAACATATATTATCTGTGAATGTATTGAGCAATAAAATAAAGAAAATAAGCTTGTAAGTGTTTGTACTTTGAAAATATCTACTGTTTTATTATCAAGTTTTCACATACAGGGTAGTATTAGGCTTGCCTTTATAGCAAAATGGCTATATGAAGATGTGATATTTTGCTAGTGCATAATTGATTGTGTTTCAACTGTTGTCTCTAAATTTATAGTAACATTATGCAAACTTTGCCCTTGTATCAGGGAAGGGTTTCTCTCCAGACTTGATAATTCTGGTTGCGGTCCTGCAAGCAGTAACCGTTCTGATACATCATCTAACACTGACACTAATGGTAATAGAAATGAACAAAACCAAGTAAATAATTCACATGAAGCCATAGGTGGATTAAATGACCAATCTGAACATGAGAACGAGGAAACTGATAACCAGAGATATTTGAACGGTAGAACTGATTTAGAGGGTCGCATTGTTGAAGATATAAGTTGGCAAGAAACTTCTGCTCGTGTAGAAGAGTGGCAGGAACAAGTTTCTGAGAGTGTGGTTAGAGACTGGCAGTGGTCAGGCAGTGTGCAGTCTGATGAAAGGGGAGATGTTCTTGGACAAGTCTTGGATGGGGACTGGCATGACAATCTTGGTAATGAGTCGTCAGTCGAAACATTGCAGAATGATGCTGCAGAACATAGTGATCCACAAGAAATTGGTGAAGCATCTTATGATCATTCTCGCCTAGATGTTGACAGAAGGACCTCTGAGTCAGCGAATGACACTGAAAATTTGGAAAGTAATCATGTTCAAAACATTGATGAGCAAGAGTCTGCTTCTCAAGTTGAACAATGGCACGAAGAGGATCAGGAAAATGAGGAAGCAGACTGGCAAGGAGCTAGTGTTGAGTATGATGATTTAGTGGATGGTAATGAAGAGTCCTCTGACATGCACCTTCTGGATGGTCAGAATGGTGATGGAGGTTATGATCACATGCAAGAAGCTGTTGATGCCCGTCATGATGATGTTGGCCTGCATGAGACTACACGGAGTTGGTTGGAAGGATCTTCTAATCCAAGGACAGAGACCTTTTATTTTCCTGATGATGATAATGTATACAGTATGGAACTGAGGGAACTCGTAAGCAGGTGTTAATTCTATTCTGTTGGGCTTACAAAATTGGGTTTCTTGATTTCTTTTTTCTATTCTAAATCCTTTTTATTATTGTAGGAGAAGTGTTTCCACTCTTCTGCGTAGTGGTTTCCGTGAGAGTCTTGATCAGTTGATACAATCATATGTGGAAAGACAAAATAACGCTTCTGTTGATTGGGAGCTAAATGAAACGTCTCCTACTCCTGCATCACTTGAACAAGATCTAGAACAGCAAAGCAGGGATCAGAATGAAGGTCATGCAGATGCTGTGGCAAGTCCCCCACTTGCTCTTCCTTCACCCAGGATGCCACCTACACAGCCACTCTGGGACCAGGATTCACACCATTATAATTGGGCGCAACATGATGTGCATCAGCGCTTTGGCATTGTATGTCCATTTTTGTTCATGCAACTTGATTCTTTTCTCAATTATTTTTGATTAATCTACTGTCCTAGTTTCTCTTACTATACACTTTTGATAAGAATCCAATATATTCCATAGACCTATTTAGAAAACTTATGTGCTTATAGACGGTAGCAAAATGCTTACTCTTGCTTTTGGATAGCCAGACTGCAAAATACTTTCTTCTATCTTTGGATAGCGAAACACTTGCAGTTCTCTGGATGCTTGTATATAGGGCAAATTTTTATATAGTTGCTTATATATGTTCAACTATTATGCTTTTGGTCTCCATTTGAATTAAGTTGTGCTGCTAATTTGTTGCAGGAGTGGGATATTGTCAACGATATGAGGATTGACATGGCTAGACTGCAGCAAAGGATGAATAACATGCAGAGGATGCTAGAGGCCTGCATGGACATGCAACTTGAGTTACAGCGGTCGATAAGGCAAGAAGTTTCTGCTGCCCTGAACCGTTCAGCTGGTTCGCAAGGTTTGCTTCCTCATTCCCTGGCATATCTGCTGACTCAATCTCATGTAATAGTTTTCTAAGGAGTATTCGAGGAAACGGAACCCCTCCTTTCCTCAAGAGGCTGTATTTTCTGTTATTACTCTCATTTAAGGCATCGGGGAGAAGAAACTCTGACATTGGGAATAAACAAAATTGCTGATTTTTCATATTATTACAACAATATTATTTTTTCCTTGTCGCATAATGAAGCTGAAAATCCTCTCATGCTGCGATTTATTTGTTAATCATTAGTGTTATTCTGCTTCAGGGGCAATTGATGACAGCTTGCCCAGGGATGCATCTAACTGGGATAATGTCAGAAAGGGGATCTGTTGTATATGCTGTGAAGGCAATATCGATTCGTTATTGTACAGGTAAATCTCATAGGGTTTACGATCGAGTACAAATTAAACTAAGTTTCTTTGCTATGTGGTCTTATTAGGTTTCCTTTCTGTTTCCCATTTCTGCATCATATTTTATTTACAGATGTGGGCACATGTGCACATGCTCAAAATGCGCCAATGAGTTGGTCCAAGGTGGTGGAAAGTGTCCGATGTGTCGAGCACCGGTAGTTGAGGTCATCCGTGCTTACTCAATCCTTTAATGTGAATGAAGGCTATATTTATACATAAAAGAACAAAAGAAAATAGAAGAAATTTGGATTAACAAATGATAGAATCTTTCATCAGTTTTTGCTCCTGGATCACTCCAGGTATCTCAATCTTTTTCTTTTCTTTTCTTTTCTTTTCTTTTTCTTTTGCTCCTTTTTTGTCCCCTTCTTGGGTCCCTTGCCGTGATTTGATATATAAATTACAGTACATAAATTGAGTGTATGATTGAAACAGAGACAATGTCTTATCTTTAATTCATTATTATATATATTACTAATCGGAATAAACTCGAGTGTTAAGATTGTTAATTACTCCGTATATTTATACTTCTATGAAGAATCCTCCTGGCTATGAAATTGAGATAACTGATCTTTGCAGTGCAAATTTCATTAGTTAATTCTTAGTCGATCAAGAATGCCTACAAGCTACCGCATGGCCATAGTTTTGTATAATTCTCTTCGAATGTTTCATTTTTGTATGTTCTAACTGAACTGTGCTTAATTTTCCTTGCCTTCTTGTGTGAACTGTGTTCATATTGGACAATTCTCGTTTTGGATGGAGGAAACGTGTTGGATTGGTCATTAGACTCATTACACTTTAAGCTTGACTCTTGAGTCAAGAAGGTACTCAAAATCTCGGTTTGACTCTTCGGTTTGATTCGATGAATGAACGCTAATTAGATGTTGACATGCGGGCATTGAGTCCTTTCACGAGTAATGAGTGTCGACTGTCGAGTGCCACCGCTCAAGGTTTCAACGAGCTGGTTAATTTCAATTTTCCCAAGAAAGTAACCAAATTTGAGAAATATATAAAGTGGATAAGTTCAAAGAATTTGCTCTTTTTTTACTGTACTTCTATTAAGATTCTCTAATCTAAATTAATCCAAAACCACTTTTCTCCAATTCCTTGTGTGGCGGTGGAGAAAGGAACTTCTTATCAAACAAGATTAATTAATTAAATTAAAAACTGATCTGGAAACCCCTAGATTTAGCTCTGAAACCGGTATAAGCAAACCAAATGATTGTTAAAGAAAAATAATTTTATGTACATAGGTGGTTTATTAATTATTAATAACATATACACGTGTCATCACCTTATATTGTAAGTATCAAAAACTCAATGTCCTTTGCAACATTGCTCGTTGCCCCAAGCTTGAGCAGCTACTCGATCTCCTCACCCTCGATGCTGTTGCTGACCCCAGCATTATACACGTGTCACCGATACTAACCGTAGATGACTCACTCACACCTAGACTGATACTCTCCTGCTTTACACCCAATTCACCGCAGGAGCCCTTTGTCTCGAAGAACCTGGTCCCTCTACAAACGGGACACGACAAGTGGGAACAGAGCCACGTGTCAATACATTCCACGTGGAAAACATGTTTACAATTCGGAATCAATTTCACGCAGTCCATCTCTTCAAACTCGGTCAGACAAATGGCGCAATCTACCTGGTGGTACTTGGCGGCGGTCCCATGCAGGTAAGAATACACGGGCAGAGATCGAATGGTTGTTGGGTCGAGTCCTTTTCGTGAAGCTGAGGAGGCATGTAGAGGATCGGAGTCGGACGAGAGTGAGAAATTAGTGTCGAGTGGGCCACTACGGTAACGTCTTCGACGAGAGAGATGGGCCGTTGTTGGGTCGTCTCCAGAAAAACGACGGATATAGATAGAGAAAAAGCCCATGAAGAAGAGAGCTGTGAGGAGAACGACAACGGTGAGAGCCATGGAAGAGTCAAAAGAAGGGTTGTGTTGTGGTAGTTGTTGTTGTTGTTGTTGGGGTAGCTTTTTGGAGGAGGAGGGCGGTGGAGAGGTAGCGTTTTTGGCGGTGGGACGGCGGTGCTCGAGCGGCGGAGATGGCAATGAGGTGATTGTGTTTGTGTAGGGAGGGTCATCGTAGAAGAAGAGTTTCCGGGCCATTGCAAATTGAAAAAGAGAGTGTTTGAATGAAGAGTAGGAAAAAAATGTATAATGTTTTATACAGAAATGAAGATATAAAATTAGAGGGATAAGGTGGAGGGTCGGATTCATCAAAAGAGTGAAGTTGATGTAATTATAAAAGGCTAGCTAGATAGAGCTAGCGATTAATTAAGAAATGGTCCCATCTCATTCCTGGCTGATTATATTTTTTGTTTATCTTTTGCTTAATTTTTGGTAAAATGTTGATTCCATTTTGCAAGACTTTAAAATTGTATTTTTCTTGCAGGTAGCAAATTTCCTTTGGAATTTTGACGAATTTGGTTTCAAATTTCAATCATGAATGTATATCCAAAACAAGTTCATCAATCAAAAATGTCTTAAGAAAGACAAAAATAATTGTCTTTTCACAATTACTAACTTTTTAAGAATATTCTCCAGTCCTCCACGGTCGACCCATTTGACCCATTTCCTATTTTACGGCCCATTGGACCCAATCCCTATTAGTATTTCTTACGACTAAAATCTCAATTAGTGACTCACAAGTCACAAGTTGCTAGAAAATTTCAAATTTTCAATTTGGTATCTTTTAATTGATCAACAATCAAATAGTCTCGACTCTTAATTTGATCCTTGGATTTTTAATTGGGCCAGTAAAGTGTTTAATGTTTCTAAATTAGGTAAAATGAAAGCTTTATTTTCAATTATATACTACTCCATATCTTTTACTTGAAATCGATTTCCTCTGAATCAAGTTCTTTTCCCTTCCTTTTAACTTTTATTTCACTTCATTTTTCTCTTAGAAAAACAAATTTTAGTATAGTTCTCACTACGCCCTTATTATCCCAAATTGAAATACTGAGCACTTAATTAAAAAGTCACCACACCATTTTGGATCTATAGCTGCAACTATATATGCATCTAGAAAAGAAATTTATGCAGCCTTTGGTCAAAGACTTCATTTTCCTTAGTGCAGCTTTTGCCAATGTATGGAAAAGTTTGGCTACAATTATGATAAACTTTTACTGCAGAAAATGTGAAGCAATAGCTCCATGGTTGCAATTATTAAGACTTTTAGATGCATTAATAATTGCAGCCATAGCTCACATGCAAATATTTAATATAATATTAGATTGACTATATTTTTGGATTTTTATTGCATCAAATATCTTCAAATGTCAAATTTAATTAAAAAATAAATTAATATTTATATGTTAACAGCCACAATTTGACAAACAAAAAAAAATCTATTATAACTCAAGAATAACCAATACAACTTGTTCAAAGGAATTACAAAGAAAATATAAGAGTGTAGTTAGTCACTGATTAATATTCCATTTGAAGTTGGTAATCTCAAATTAGCTTCAACAAATAAAGTTGCCTGCATAAAACAAGTTAGCTCAATGAATTCCAAAAACATAAAAGAAGAACTATAAGATTCCATTTGATTAACAATTCTGCTAATTGCTATATGTTATTTACCTTTCACTCCCTAAAAGTCCTTAACAAGTAAAAGGGTGAATCATGATTAAGATATAATGATTAAGATCCTGCATATATAGATCACAGTTGCAGAAACTATCTTAAAACATAATTGGGTTACAATTATATGATAATTCAGTTCGAATCAACTGACCGTGTTGTAGTAATAGGACATGTTAGACCAACTAACTGGTGGCATGGAATAGACTCCATGTTTCTGAATCATTTTCCTTAGTTTGGGAGGGAGGTGTCCAACTATCCGAACCTCATCGCTCAAAGATGTAATGAAGTAATCAACATCCCATACGTCTTTGAACTGGCTGCTATGTTCAGAATGATGTCTGATTTATACAACAAAGGAAACACGCTACACTAAAATGTTATTAGCATCATTCTAACCAGAGATAATTGTTATGCATGTGATGTAGAAGTTGATTTACAACTAACATCATAATCTTGTATGATGTACTCACAAAATGACATTGCAATGCTCTTGACATTCTCCTGCATTAGAGGTAAATTCCCATAATGTCATCAAATTATGATAGATTGAATTAAGAAAACCATTCAGCTACAAAAAGTTAACTTGTCCACAGATTCCATTTATACCCATTTATGAGAAACTTAACTAGGGCAGCACAAGAGATCTAAAACAAATACATTGCAATTCAAATGAAAATTTCCCACAGCCTTATATTGTGCATTAAACAATAATATATGATATTATATAAAAAAAACAATAATATATGATATGCACTATTGTGCAAAGCATTAATATTCACTTCCATCCAGGATGATCTAATCACCATACTACTAAATTTTCTATGGTAATCTACACAAGCAAGAAAATGTATCATATTTAACAAGTGATGCAAAGACAGAAAAAACCCAGTAAAAAGAGTTTTAATTAAATCTTTTATTGGTGAAAAGCTACAAATAAAGCATTTCCTTTGAACAAGTTGTAAAGCATCAGAACAAATGACACAAAGAAAAAACTTAACAAAACAGTTTGACTCATGCAAACAAATCCATAATATATAAAATTAGTATGGAATACCTTTCCGTGGTTCTTCCTAAGATCCAAAAACTCATTCTGCAAATTAGATTGTCCAGCTGTTGTTGCAAGAGCTCATTCTGCAAATTTCCAAGCCAAAAAAAAATGAATATAAGAAAACAATATCTCCAACATTTTGAGGCAGATTATAAGCTTTGGTAACAGGACATCACAGAGATATAGATTCAAGATGAAACACTCGACAATCATTAGAACATGATAGCTTTAAGAAGAAAATTGTAAGGTCAAAAGCAATTGGGCTTCATAATAACATGATTTAGCATGTTTTTAGCGGGGTTAAGAAATTATTCATTACTAAAAATGAGACTACAACACAATGATTTTAATTAACCATAACAATTACCTCCATCTTAAGCTCCACTGCTGCCAATGCTTAAGAGATCAAATTGAGATTTACCTGACAATAATTTAATCACATGTCAACGGCAGAAAACATGATATTGAAGAATGAAGATTAGTGTACTTTAGCCCTCTATAGGAGAAAAAAGAAACGATGACAATATCAGCAGACTTCAACTGCAAAATTCTTTCTTCCCTCATATAGAAAGTTAAATAAGGAAAAGATCAAAAGAGATGCACTTTCTGTGTTAGTTTTCCCCAATTGTCATTACAAGTGTTAAGCAACAAGCATCCGATAAAGTAAAAACTAAAGAGCAAAAAACTAACTCGTTAAGCTGTAAGATTCAGCTATGTTTGAACCCATTTATGTGATTATGTCATATAGAAATAAAAAGTTTGTGCAAATTTAAACATCATAAATTAAAGTTCTTCCAAACATAGGAGTATTATTTTGGGGGCATATTCAACCTGAATATATAGTCCAAGCAATAACACAAAAATCTAACTTCTATTGCATCCAAACCACATTAAAACGATGAAAAGATCAAAGAAGACTTACTTGAGACTCCTCTCCATGTCGTAAGAATGATCCCCACATCATTGGTAGCCTAGCTAATAATGCAGTAAAACAAAACATTAACAAAAGCAGTAGCACAGTTCAACAATTCACTCAGAAGCCAACCAAAAAGACAAGCACCAAATCTTCAGATTACTACAGCTTGTATGACAACACTAAATCTTCACCCCAACAAGCTCATTTAGACATGTAAATAATTGAAACATACTATAATTCCTGTAAAATCATGTACTAATGTATTCACTATAGTCCACTGTAGCTAAAAAGAAATTAAATTAACAACCAAAGCATACATACCACACCAAGCAGATCCTCAAGAAGCAGACTCCAGTCTGACATTGTGAATCAGGTCAGGTTCCCACATTTTGGAGTGTTGGGCATCCAGTTGAGAAACCTGATATATGACTTGAAGTCAAGTTCAAATAAGAAAGAAAATGCACTGAGTTAGGTAATTGATTTAGCCCTAATTTAGGATGTAAATCTAATAAACATAAAAAATCAACCCTAATTTACACCCCCTACTATATATCTGAAATATAATTAACAATCAGCCTTAATTTACATTAAAAATCCCTAACTATAGTTAGAAGCAGCTGAATCTTCCAACGAAATATAGGAGAAAAAATCAAAAGTACCTAAATCGTATGAAAACAAATAAATCAATTTGAAACCGATTGATATCCTCAAATACAGTTTCAGTCTATATATTAGTCTTCCCAACCCTAATTAGTCTATATACAAACACTATATATTAGTCTTCCCAACCCTAATTTACAGTTCCTACTTTATATCCAAAACCTAATAAACAATCAACCTTAATTTACATTAAAAAACCCTAATTATTATAGGTAAAAGCAATGAATCTTACCCAAAATGATGATAAAAGAAATCAAAATTGCATGAATCAAAAGATACAGATCAAACAATTTTAAAGAATCGCGCGATATCCCGAAACAATCTCAGTCAACAAGTATGAACTAGTGCAATTGATGCAATCAAGTACGAAGAAATAAAGAAAACGCAAATTAGTTCCATGTAAATGTGAGAAAACCTTAGAAAAAAAAGAGAGGGCATAGGCGAGAAAATCTGAGAAGATGAGAGGGAAAAGAAAACAGAGAATACGCGCAAAAAAGAAAAGAGAGCAGAGTGAACTGAGTTTCTTTTCTTAATTAATATATATATATATATATTATAGTAATAATCATAATAATTTTGATAATTATTACTTTTTCCATAAAAAATAGAAGCAAATCTGCTTCAAAGAGAGGCCCGACTCTTTGTGGGTTTCGAAGATAAATTTTGGGGTTTCAAAAAAAAAGAGGGTTTCAAAGATAAATTTTGGGGTTTCAGATTTGTATGAGTTTTAATTTTGGGCTTTAAAGGTGTGCCAATGGACTAAACCTTTTAGTGGGCTACAAAAGGTATCTGCATCCAAAAGTTAGAATATAAATGTATCTAAAATTAATTTAAATGCAAAAGCATAATATCAACTAAAATTATGTAATTAAAGCCCCAATATGTTGTAGTGGGGTTGAGATGGCTAAATGCTCCATTGAGGGTACAAAATTTTCATGTTTGCTCATATAGTTTGAGCTCTAACCTTTAAATTTGGTCAATTAAGAACCTAACATTTCATATATATGATTCAATTAAAGACCTAGGAGAAGCGATTATTCTGGGCAGATGAAAGCTTTTCAAAGATGTTTAGCACAATCCCGACATACATATAGAAAATGTACGCACACATATATAGCCGGCTAGTCTTTTATTAGATTTGTTGATTGTTACGTTGGTTTACCGTATTATCTATGATTTTGATGATGTGAACGTGACATCATTTTGTAACAATGTACGCATAACAAAATAAATTTATTTATTTTAAACAAATTAATTTTTTTGAAAGAATGAAGGTCGGACACCTGTCTATCATTAAGTGGTCCATTTTACCAATATATGTTAAATATATAACATAACAAATCAATAACACGTCATCAAATTTAATACACTAACTGAAAGCTGTTGTCCTTGAGTACATAACTAAGCTTAAAGTAGAGGGGCCAATTTGGACTTTATTTGAATTAGTAAAAGATTCGCCAGAATATCTAGAATATTTGCACGTTATTTGAATTAGATAAAGATAGATGCATTTTATTTGAATATAAGAGAAAACAAAATTCTGGTTAAATTCCCTTATTCTCTGACCAAAGTTTCGTTTATATCCTATTTAGTTTTAAATTCGAGTCTAACATATATATATATGCTAGTCATAATCCCACGCGTTGCGTGGGTTTGTTCTTATAATAGGATATATAAAAATTTTGATAATATTTAGTGTTATATTTATAATTTTTCTCAAGTGATCGATTGACTACTATTCTTAGAAATGTAGATTTGAGAGAAAAAAAAACTTAATAAATGAATTCTTGAAATATAAAATTTAACAAATCAACTATTTATTAAAATTTAAGTGATATGAACACCCTTAAACAAAAATTTAAGAATTAACTTCTAATTTCACATGGATCTTTGGTAGTTATGTTTTAATTTTTATTGTGTTTATTCAAATTCATTTTGTTCAAGAATGGTACTAATTCAATATAAGAACATTTTACTTCTTTCAAATTTGGAAATGATAATTTCATAGATGAAATAATAATAAGTTTATAAAAAACTTTAAAAAAGAAAATCAACTACTATAAACCCTTATTTACTACCCTCCAAAAATATTTCCCTATTTACTCCAAATAAGGAGATGGAGTTAAGAGGGAGGGAGACTATGTGGAAAGAATAACGTACAAACATTGGATTGATGTAGAAAAATTACGGATTTAATTATTAATAAATTCTTTATTGATAATGAAATTTTCTTATTTACTACATAGGAGCTAAAGGATAAAATATCTTCTTCTTCTAAGAAGAAGAAGAAGAAGAAGAAGAAGAAGAAGAGAGTATTAGACAATTAATGATAGAGATAATAAAATGAAATGATATTATCAAGTTAAATCAACAGCTTGGAGATCTCAATTGGTTCATTCAAGAGGACATGTAAGGTATCACAATGGAAACATATACAATACTACAAATATTGCATCATATCTCTGCTTTAAAAAAATGTAGAAAAACATGTACACTACTACACATATTGCATCACATCTTTGCATTTAAAAAAATGTAGAAAAAAAATATACTGCACCATCAGGCAATAAAGGCTTGCTAAACTCCATGATACCAATTGGATTTGTAATTTTACGTAACTTGCATATATAAATTAGTTCGCAGTAGAGAAACGGATGATGAATCTGCATTACCCAATATCAAATAATCATAATTCACCGTTACAATTTGCGCATATCATGGGAATCATCTAATAACTTTGACCAACCCTTCATTTCATCGGTCATGGAGAATCTAAGCAATTTTCTATCATCTCCTTACTTTAATCAATCATGGAATATTCAATTTTGCTTGGGAAAGACAAATTAGGATCGAGTATCTATCTTCACTATAACTTGAAAAATATATTTTATTTATCCTTCTATGTATATATAGAAAACAATTACTTATACAACTAAGTATTTGAAAAGAATAAAATACACATGAAAATTGAACCTTATGAAGACAATTTTTAGCATATATATTTTGGTGATTTAGGCAAGTAGTTGTCGTTAAGTGAGGGAAGGGGAAGAAGCTATGAATATAAAAGCCTTGAAAAATAATTGCTATATACATATATACGTATGAAATATGAAGCTGAGGACATTATAGTGTGTAAAAAATTGCTTACCCCATTGTATATCTCGATTTGGTGCACACATTACTTGATGCTCTACATTCCATAGTTATACATTGCAACAAAAAAGTTTTATAAACTTTGTATTGGCATGATTAAAGTTTAAATTTTGAAATGAAGAAATCTCTAGAAGAATTTTTTTTTTAAAAAATACCATAATAATGACATTTAAAGTACACTAATTCTAACAAACTATTAATCTAAAAAATCCAAGCAAATACAATTTCTTTTAAATAAGAAATCCATATATATTCCAACCTTTTTTTATCTTGAGACCACCATAACAATCCGGGTCTTTTGGTTTGCGACCACCATGACTAACCGGATCATTTGCTTTGCAAGAAGTTTGTCAGCCGCCATATCCCCATTTCTCATCCTTTTTTTTTGGTGAATCAATTCTCATCCTTCCAACACTAAACGATTGATAGAAAAATGACTTTATATAGACAAAAGATAGGGTGAAGTTGTAATATAACTTAAATTCAAAGGGTTTATTATGAAATGTGTAACTGTAACAACAATAAAAACATATAATCATATCATATGATCATAATTACAATTTAAATAATTAATTGAGAAGATGGAAAACATATTAAGTTACAAAATTTAATTTGGAATGTAACGTACATGTAAACATCAAATGACAATTAATATAGAATGAAATGTGTAACTGTAACCAGAATAAAAGCATATAATCATATCATATGATCATAATTACAATTTTTTAAATAATTAATTGAGAAGATGGAAAACATATTAAGTTACAAAATTTAATTTAGAATGTAACGTACATGTAAATATCCAATGACAATTCATATAGAATGTAATTTTTTGTTAGGAAAAGAACAATGTAAATTCTTTACAATAAATCCATAAAGAGCTCAAAAGTCAAAATCCTTAAATTATATCTATTTTCATCTTCCTAAACTACCCCTATTAACTCCCCAAAGGGAGCCAAGAATACATATATACTAGGTATAATCCCGCGCGGTGTGCGGGTTGTGTGGGTAGTTTATTTTTAGATTCGATTGCAATGTAGCAATCCACATAAATTTGTTAAAACAGTCGTCCGCCTGACAAAAAAGTTTCCAAACCAGTTTTTTGTCGGAGTAAGTATGCGTCATATTCTCTGAGTTAGGAATTGTCGTGTTGTATTTCTCTTGTCCCCAGTCTTAACATATGGAATAGAGTCATGGTATCCATCATCTCCATATGGGAGAATAATATAGGTTACCGCATTGACATGTACAATGGTTGTAGCTCAGATATTCTTTGAAATCCGATGCTTTTGCTGTGAACAATGATATCTTTGACATTTTTACTATGTCCAAAATCTCCCACAATCAGTGCATCAATTTCATGATCAGATGGTCATTCATATTCCTTCAAGTTAATTGATCTATCTTCAATAAATTTGATAGGTATCTGAATGGGTTTTTCTTCTCGAAATCGATCTCTTGCCCTTCTAAAAGCTTTTGCAATTGGATTGCAGTCATCAAACATCTTCATCAAATCGTGCACAACTTATTCGTTGGGACCTTCAAAAGTAGATACACCTCCCAAACATCTTAGCCTATTCTCACTTCATTTTCAGTGTCAAAAAAATAGAGTTGTGCAAATTTCGCTTTTCCATTGATTCCAGGCAGTAGTGAACCCATTATATGGTAGTTGGTGCCACTTATCTTGTAGATAAAAGGTTTGTCTCTTTTATTAACTATGCGGTCTATCGTAGCTCCCAATGATATGAATGAGAAGATACTATTGTAAGCAAAGAGGATAATAAGAGTGAAAAACTGAGAGTAAAGAAATCGAATAACACGAAAAAAATTTATTGCAACCATTCAGTATTTAAATCTTATTTATTGTGAACATTAACTCATTTACAAAGGCATTGCACAATGAGCCATCAACCCATTTTTTATACACATTCCAACGAATATCCAACAATTAATTTTGTTAAAGGCTCAATTACTTTGATTTAATGCACAAACAAAAATTAACTCATTTGTGCCACAATGAATTGAATAATTATATAAAAACATTAACATGGCCCGTGCTTCGCTGGGGGTTTTCATACAGGTGTAATTACATTTAAAAATTAATTATTATTTGGATATAAAGTGTTTGGATACATGAGATTACTTTAAGTGACATAGAAAGGTATTGAACTATAAGAGAAAGGGGATCTTGAAATAATTTGAGAGGAAAGACTTTAATACTTAAGTTAATAAAGACTTGGTAAATATTAGAGAAATACAAAGAAAAATAGATCAGATGGGGACTTCTAACTTGTAACTTGTCTGGTTGTCATACATGATTTGGTGAGTCAGATTTGTGGTACTTAGAGCTTTAGTTCAATAAGACTGCTATTATGTCTTTCAAGTAAGATAGACTATAAGCATGCTTAACTAAGTGTTTTTTAGGCCTTTTTGACAAAATTTGGTGAGTCAGATTTGTGGTACTTAGAGCTTCTTTAGTTCAATAAGACTGCTATTATGTCTTTCAATTAAGATAGGCTATAAACATGCTTAACAAAGTGTATTCTAGGCCTTTTTGACCATTGACATTTGATTCAATTTGGAGTTTAAGAAGGAAGTAAAGTAATTCATTCAAAATGTAATGGTATACTCCACTAATTTTTCTCTGATTGATTATAAATTAATCAACAAATCCCACGAATCAAAACTCTCTAGACCTTGCAACCAATAGAGAGAAACAAACGTAAGGAAAGTAAACAATTTACACTTTTCGCTGTAGTGATTTTTTTTTTTTTAAAAAAAGCTAATATAATGCAAAAAAAATTATATATAAAAAAATTATTAGAGTCACAACTATATCTTGATGATGATGATAAAATTTTTCTTCTAAAGGTTGCTCTCAAACACTAAATTCTTATAGATGTGTATCCTTCATTTCTTGACAATGCAAAATTTTTTCTAAAGGTTGCTCTCAAACACTTCTTATAGATGCGTATCATTCTTTTCTTGACAATGCAATTTTAGTTCCAAAACGTTCCCTGGGTCTCTTGATGTTGAAACCCACCATGGATACAGGTACAAACTTAAGATATATATATTATTCAAAAATACAAAATTATAATAGAAACAAAGATGTGCCATTACCAAGCATGTAGTTCTTCAGAGCACCCTATATAACAGGAAGAAAAATTCATTTTTTGTGTGCACCATATGTCTGAAAGCCATCAATAAAAAAAAACTTAGATATATGTTAGCAATTTGAAGAGTAACTCAACATTTCTAGAAAAGAGGAAATTATGCCATCGCATAAACATATTTAATACTATTTCCAAAAAATTGGAAAGCCACATAATACTACAAAAATGGAGCAACAAACAAATGAGAGGGAAGCCGAAGAAATTAAACTTTGAAGAGAGCAAAAGAAGAGAAAGGAGTTTACAAATAGATTCAAGCCACCTTTACTGAGGAAATTTGCATATAACGGATAATTGATAATAATACCCTATATTAATTCCATTTAATGAAAAACATATATATTCTATAACGTATAATGATTTAAATAGAATTTATAGAACAAAATTAATTACATTTAATGAAAAACATATATATTCTATAACGTTACAAAATCAAACATATAATGATTGAAATAGAATTTATAGAATGAAACTGCCTAATATTTAAATTATTGTAATTATTATTATTATTAAATTCAAAACATTACAAAAAAATGAATTAAAGTATATAAAATATGATGAAAAATTAGGTAAATTAATGCCCCCATTAACTCCCTAAAGGGAGTCAAGAATACATACACACACACACACACACACACACACACGAGCGTTAAGAAACCAAAAACATTTCCAATTTGAACAAAAAATTAAAAGAAACCAAAAAAAGACCTTTTTATCTAGCACAATGTTGCCATACTTCAAAAAACGATGCTATTCATTCAAAATGAGTTTGATTTTTATAGTCCTCTTTGTTGTTCTTGGACAAGTATGGTCAACATTCGGGCGTGGTGGGGTTGCAAAATATGATATCAAGGATATCATTAATAAACTTATCACTGAGTCACTGCCCCTCTCATATGGGTAGTGTTCTCATTCTTGCTCCACTTCGTGCGTCCAATGAGTATGAACAAAGATGCTGCTCTTCTGTATTTCAATTGTAGGCATTCCTCAAGATAAGTGACCGGATGTGAAGCTGATACATGATGTAGTCCTCCTTCCGGAATTCAACTTTCTCCCCAACACGCAACCAATCCTCATAAAAGATAAAAATTACATTGTCTAGGGAATACAATAGTGTTGCTACAAGATAAACATTTAATCCTCGCATAACATAACAAATTTAGGCTAGTACTTTAGCATGAAATATCTTTGTTACAATGACTAGATTTATAAAATATGAACTGAAAATAATAATAACTAATACCCAATTGAAATACAGAAGAGCAGCACCTTTGTTCGTACTCATTGGACGCACGAAGTGGAGCAAGAATGAGAACACAGCCCATATGAGAGAGAGATGGGCAGTGACTCAGTGATAAGTTTATTAATGATATCCTTGGTACCATATTTTGCAACCTAGCCACGCCCGAATGTTGACCATACTTGTCCAAGAACAGCAAAAAAGACTATAAAAATCAAACTCATTTTGAATGAATAACATCATTTTTCGAAGTACGGCGACATTGTGCTAGATATAAAGATCTTTTTTTGGTTTTATTAGAGGAAGTCAACGATTTCTTATTAATTGTTGATTTTTTATTGATTGTAAATATGTAGTTTCTATGTTTCTGATCCTTGGTTGACTTGTACCTTTAATTTAGCTTCTTGATTTCAGAGCTAATTGAAGCTTCACCTTGTATAAATTATCATTCACCAGTAATGGAAAACATGTCATTTTTGGCAACCTCTCTTCATTTTGTCATGGTATCAGAGCAGAAAAAGATTCTAGGATTTTTTCCACCTTTCATAATGGAGGAAGCCAGTTCTTCTTCCCATCCAAAAACCCAATCAACAACTTCCCAAACTACCTATGATATCTCTTCACCGTATGCTCTTCATGCCTCCGATAATCCAGGCACAACACTAGTAACATGTGTTCTCAAAGAAGAGAACTATCCAACTTGGCGTCGAGCGATGACGAATGCACTTCAAGCCAAAAGCAAATTTGGGTTTATGGATAGATCTGTTCTACGCCCATCGCTCGGCTCACCAGAAGAATATTCTTGGGTCAAATGCAACTCCATGATGATCTCTTGGATTTTCAATGCCCTTCATCCTACTCTTCATGACAGCGTAGCATATTGTGTGACAACACAAGAGATGTGGAATGACCTTGAAGAACAATTATCACAAGGTAACGCTGCTCGTATTAATCAACTAAAGATTGAGATGGTGAACACTTTGCAACAAGGCATGTCTGTTTCAGCCTATTACACCAAGTTAAAAGGGATTTGGGATGAACTCGACACATATTTGCATATTCCTCCATGTATGTGTGGATCTGTAAAAGGACTTGCTGCAGAAAGGGAGAAAGAAAAGGTACACCAATTTTTAATGGGCTTAAATGAAAAATATAATGTGGTGCGCTCTCAAATATTGAATACAAATCCATTGCCTTCTTTGTCTCGTGCTTATGCACTTGTCGCATAAGAGGAGCGACAACAACTAGTAGCAATATCACGCTTACCCTCGGTTGAAGGAGCAGCGTTCATGACCAATAGCGCCAACAAAATCAATCCCAATCGTAAACTTGTAAGTAGCCGTGATCTCTCCAAGCTGTTTTGTGAACATTGTAATGGAAAACATGTCAGTTTTGGCAGCCTCTCTTCATTTTGTCATGGTATCAGAGCAGAAAAGATCTTACGATTTTTTCCACCTTTCACAATGGAGGAAGACAGTTCTTCTTCCCATCCAAAAACCCAATCAACAACTTCCCAAACTACCTATAATATCCCTTCACCATATACTCTTCAAGCCTTTAATAATCCAGTCACAACACTAGTAACATGTCTTCTCAAAGAAGAAAACTATCCAACTTGACGTCGAGCGATGACGAACGCACTTTAAGACAAAAGCAAATTTGGGTTTGTGGATGGATCTGTTCCACGCCCATCACTTGGCTCACCAGAAGAATCTTCTTGGGCCAAATGCAACTCCATGGTGATCTCTTCATCCTACTCTTCATGACAACGTAGCATATTGTGTGACAACACAAGAGATGTGGAATGACCTTGAAGAACAATTCTCACAAGGTAACGCTGCTCGTATTCATCAACTAAAGCAGCCTAACACTGCACAACATATGGAGACAGCTAGTGGTAATAACAATGTACCAATTAATGAGTTGACAAACGAGCAATATGTTCAACTTATCTCTATGCTTAATCTTGAAAAGATTCAGATTACTACGACCAACTTTGCGGGTAAGGCAACTTCTCTGTCCAATACTGCAATTGAATGAATTTTGGATTCAGGTGCTTCTGATCATATTACCTGCCAAAAGTGTCATTACTTCTCATAAAACAATACCTCATTTTTCACCTATTAGAATTCCAGATGGCTCATTTGTACCAGCCAAATCTTGTGGAGATGTTCCTCTTAACTTTCTTGTTACTTTGAATGATGTCCTTTATATACCTTCCTTCTTAGATCTGGCAATTGGGCGGCTTCGGGTATTTTCGGGTTCGGTTTCGAGTTGGGCTCGGGTTCGGGCTCGGGTCGAGTTCGTTTTCGGTTCGAATATTCAATAGTTAGAGTCCGATCTCGAATAATTATTAAAAACTACTAACGAAGTAATTAATGACTAAAGATCGTAGTATTTAACAACAAACTGCTAAATCGGGAATCCATTTCATTAAATCTCATCAATGACAATTAATATTTAACAACAAACTAAACATCGATGCATATGAAAATTATTCTAAATATAATTATTAAAGTCTAATTAATTCTAATTTCTCAAATTAAAATCTATTTCTTACCATTTATTGAAAATCAACATCTAATTTAATTCAATTATGAAACTGAGGGACTAAATTAAACTAATTCTAAATTTACCAGCACCTAATTGAACGAAAATTGTAACTTATTCACTAATCAGGGACTAAAATGAATATGCAATAAACAAGGGAACTAAATAAAATATTTTACCAAAAATAAAAATGAAACAAATTCAAATCATAAAAAGAGCACGTGGGACGGTGGGGTGCGGGTTTCTTTTTTATTTTTGCTTTTCCTTCTTTCTTTATTCATCTTTTGCTTTTTCCTTCTTTCTTTGTTTCACAATTTCACAAACAGAGCAGTGGAGCACCTTGCTGCCAACGTACGGATTGCCGCAAACCACCGTGGAAACCACCTCTGTTCAACCCCAAATTTTGCATAGCAACTCGTTTTCCATCACCCATACCGAATCCGGTCTTAGTTCTCACCAAGACAGCCCCTAACATCCCAATCTCGATCTCTAAATCCGGCCGTTGGAAAGCTGCGAGTTTCTAAAAAACGTCCTGCTAATTTCGGAGAAGTAAGGGAATCGGATTACATGATAGATGTCAATGTTGTTAGGCGAATGTTAGCTGAATGTGTGATTGAACATGAATATCCGTTTGAATGGGTTGAACATAGAAAAGTTAGAGAATTGTGTTGCTATTTGAATAAAGATTTCAAACCAATTTCTAGAAACACATGTAAGGGTGATTGCTTGAAAATACATTTGGAGATGAAGGAGGAACTTAAATCTATTTTGGGGAAAGTTTCAAGTAAGATATCTTTGACTTGTGATATGTGGTCATCTTGCACATCTGATGGATATCTTTGTTTGACTGCACATTATGTCAATGATGATTGGAAGTTATGTTTCAAGATTTTGAATTTCTTTAATGTCCCTCCACCACATAGTGCAACTTACTTATATAATACAATTTATGGTTTGTTGAGGGAATGGGGAATTGAGAAAAAGATTTGCAGTATTACTTTAGATAATGCATCTAACATGAACAATATGCAAGAATTATTGCGTTTTCAACTTGATCAAAATGATGCTTTGGTAGCTCATGGTAAATATTTTCATGTTAGGTGTTGTGCTCATATTTTGAATCTTATTGTTCAAAGTGGTTTAGAAGTCATTAAAGTAGGCTTGTTGAAAATAAGAGAATGTGTGAAATATGTTGAGGGTTCTGAAGGGAGGAAAATTAAGTTTCGTGAGTGTGTGGCTCAAGCTGGATTTGAGTATTCTAAAGGATTGTGGTTAGATGTGCCAACTAGATGGAACTCTACTTACTTGATGATTGAGAGGTTTCTGTACTACCGCTCTGCTTTTGAGGTTTTGTCAAGGACATATGAGGTTTTTGCTCTTGAATATTTGGCAGATTATGAATTTCCTTGGATTGAACATATCTTCCAATTTTTGAAGCCTTTTTATGATATAACCTTGTTGTTTTCTGGATCTGACTATCCTACTGCAAACTTGTATTTTGAGAATGTGTTCATCATTCAAAAGAATATTGAGAAGGAGCTTTTGTCGACATATGTTATTTTTAGAGAAATGGCTCTAAACATGAAAAACAAGTTTTCAAAGTATTGGGAAGAACATACTATGGTGCTATCATTTGCTTGCATACTTGATCCTCGATTTAAGTTGCAACTTCTTCAATACTTGTTTCCACAATTGGGTTCACAATATGAGGATAGTTCACAACTTATTCTTGAACAAATGAAAAAACTTTTTGAAGAGTACAAACTTCAACGTGGCAACATGGTACACTCATCTGTCACTAATCCTCAAGTTCAATAAGGTGTTCAGAGGACAATCAATTCGGATCTTGCGGTAATAATATTTGTCTAATCTTTAATTAGAAATTTGATTTGATATTTGTTTTTTTTACCAACATTCTTATTCAAAAATTGACTTTCTTTTCATTTTCTTAATGTAGAGTTTCCGAAATTTTGGTGGTCAATTTAACTCAAATAAATCGGAGTTGGAATCATATTTGGAAGAAAACAGAGAGGACTATGAGTTGCAACTTGATGTTCTTGATTTTTTGAAGAAAAATGAGTTCCGATATCCTACTCTCTCCCGCATGGCAAGGGATATCTTAAGTATCCCTATTACCATAGTTGCTTTAGAATCGGCATTCAGTATAGGTGGTAGAGTTATCACCAAATGGAGAAGTAGTCTAACGACTACAAATGCGGAAGTATTGATTACCACTCGAAATTGGTTATATGGATATGAGGGTATGACCTAATGCTTTATATATCATTTTAATTAAATAATTTATTTGCATTTCTTAATGGTATATTATTATATTGTTGCAGAGGAAGTAAAAATTAAAGATAATTGGGGGAGAAAAATTAAGCGAATCAAATCGTAAAAAAGATCTCAGTGTCCATGTAAGTTATATTTTAAGGGTGATTGCTTTGACATTATTATATTTGTTACAAATATATAACTCTAATAAATACTTTGTGTTGATTTCCATTGTAGGAGAAGAATTGCTCTAAGATCAAGATTTTTATTGTGACTAGCTATTGACTTCTGAAAGTCTGCAGTTCACAAATGTAATTATTTTTATTAGTAAACCTCTTTTGTAGACTCTTTATTTTTTATTAGTAAACCTCTTTCTAGACTCTTTATTTGTTTAGACTTTTTAGTCTTTTGCTAAGTTATATAAAAATATTTAGTAATTTAATACTTTTTTCTATTGATTAATGAATCATTGAATTGTGATCATTAGTATATAAATTTTATTATATATATATATATAATAGTTTTATTTAATATTAAAAGAAATATGATTTTTCTAAACAATAATGCAAAAAAGCTTTTATTTTATAAATAATTATTGAATTCAAATTATTTCGGGTTCGGGTCGGGCTACCTCGAGTTCGGGCGGGTTCAGAATGTTGACTTTTTTAGTCAACTCGGGTTTGGGCGGGTTCGGGCGGGTTTCGGGTTCATTTTGCCAGCTCTATTCCTTCTCATGCAATCTCATCTCTATCAGCAAATTAACTCAAGCTTTGAATTGTGTTGCTCCTTTTTTTCTTACCTTTTGTACCCTACAGGACATACCACGAGGAAGCTGATTGGGATGGGTGAATTGCGAGATGGATTTTATTATTTTCAGGCGATCAAAGTTCCCATTGCTGCTACTAGCACTAGCCGTGATTCTAAACTCATTTTTGTGGCATCAACGCTTTGGACATTTATCTTTTGATAGGTTGTCTCTTCTTAATGATTTAGGTCACTTTTTTTTATTAAGTCTTTCAATAAATGTTGTGATTATTGCCATCGCGCAAAACAAACTCGACCGTGTTTTCCAATTTGTTCTATCAAAACACATGAAGTTTTTAATTAATCCATTGTGACGTTTGGGGACCATATCACACCCCATTTTTGTCTAATGCTCATTATTTTTTAAGCATTGAGGATGATTTTTCAAGAACCTCTTAAGTTTATTTGATGAAAACCAAAACAGAAGTTTATACTCGGTTGCTTTCTTTCATAGCTATGGTTGCTAAACAATTTGGAAAAGCAGTGAAACAAATACGTAGTGACAATGGCACTGAATTTACAAATCAGAAGTTTTTCAACTTTTTTATCAACAAAAAATGGCATTTTAACTCAATTTTCTTGTGTCTCCACGCCCCAACAAAATGGAGTAGTGGAGCGTAAGAATAGACATATCCTTGAAGTAGCTTAAACATTAAGGTTTCAAGCTAATTTACCCATTAAATTTTGGGGAGAGTGTGTTTTAACAGCAACACATTTGATAAATTACGTTCCAACACCTCCATTGTCTGGAAAAAGTCCTTATGAGATTTTGTTTTCTAGAAAACCTAGCTACTCTCACCTTCGTGTTTTAGGATGTCTTTGCTACACCTCTGTTATTTCATGATCAAGAGATAAATTCCATGTGCGTGCCACTGCTTCCATTTTTCTTGGATACCCTCATGGTAAAAAAGGGTACAAAGTTTATGATTTAACCACACAAAAAATTTTCACTTCTGGGGATGTAGTGTTTTATGAACACATTTTTCCTTTTCAGGACAAAAATTCTCCAGATCACAATACATCAACCAACACTCCCATACCTTTGCCTATCTTTGATGATACTGAATCTATGTCTCTTGATTCAGCTCCCCATACCACAACCATGATGACCCACACTCCTGAAATCCTAGATTCCAATGAAACCACAAATACTAACACACCTCCTACCATACCACAAGAAAACCGACCAGTCCGTGTAAGGAAATTGCCATCCTGTTATCATAACTTTCATGTCGATTTACCAGGAAATAATAAGTCTGCGCCCACCTCTTCCAACAATGCTTCCTCAGGTTTGTCCTATCCTCTCGCTAATTTTCTCTCATATTCCAAATTTAATTCACCACATACTAGTTTTCTCATGGCCATCACTCAACATGATGAGCCAACCTCTTATAAGCAGGCCATTAAAGACACTCGTTGGCAGGAGGCCATGAAAAAGGAATTAGAAGCACTTGAGCAAAACCATACATGGGCTTTAGAGCAGTTACCTACTAGCAAGAAAGCCATTGGATCCAAGTGGGTCTACAAAGATAAAGTATCATTCAGATGGAATAGTTGAACGGTATAAGGCTCGCTTGGTAGCCAAAGGATACACTCAAGTTGAAGGACTTGATTACACTAAAACTTTTGCACTGATTGCCAAACTTACCACAGTGAGAACATTGTTGGCTGTTGCTGCTGCCAAGTCATGGGAATTACACCAGCTTGATGTTCATAATGCATTTTTGCACGGTGATCTTGATGAGGAAGTCTACATGAAACCACCACTTGGCTACCTATCCTCAAATGGCAGTCGAGTGTGTCGGCTTCGTAAATCTCTTTATGGATTGAAACATGCATCTCGACAATGGTATGCTAAGTTTTCTACTGCAATCCTAAATTTTGGTTTATCTAATCCAAAGGAAATTCATTTCTTTTTCTACATCACAAAGGCACTTCTTTCACTGTCTTACTCGTGTATGTGGATGATGTTATTATTGCAAGCAACAACAGCTCACACACTAAAGCCCTTAAGGAATATTTGGATGCTTGGTTTCATATTAAAGATCGTGGTCCTCTCAAATATTTCCTTGGATTAGAAGTGGCTCGATTCCCTGAAGGCATAGTCTTATCTCAACGTAAGTACGCCTTGGATATTTTACAAGAGGCGGGTATGCTTGGAACCAAACCTGTTCTCTTTCCCATGGAACAAAATCGCAAACTAGCAGCAGATGATAATGCACTTCTTGATGATCCCGGTGTTTATCGTCGCTTAGTTGGGAGACTGATCTATTTAACCATCACTCGACCAAAGATTTGCCACTCAGTTCATATTCTTTCTCAATTTATGCATCAACCACGTCATGGACATTGGGTAGCAGCCCTTCGAGTTTGCGCTACTTGAAATCTGCCCCTGTTCAAGGTATCTTCCTTTCCTCCAAATCTGATTTCTGTCTCCAAGCCAATTGTGATTCAGATTGGGCTGGTTGTCCCCTCACACGCCATTCCATTACTGGCTATTTTGTTCTTATGGGTTGTTCTCCACTTTCTTGGAAAACCAAGAAGCAAACAACTGTGTCTCATTCTTTCGCTGAAGCCGAATATCACTACATGGCTACCACTACTTGTGAAATTACTTGCCTCCGCACTCTGCTTCATGATTTAACAATTCAACTTCCCATGCCTGCTAACCTTTATTGTGACAATCGTGCTACCTTAAATATTGCTGCAAATCTTGTTCATCATGAACGCATGAAACATATAGAAATTGGCTGCCACTTTATTCGGGAATGCATCAAATCTGGCTCCATCACTACATCACATGTCTCTTCACACCTTCAACTAACTGACATCTTCACCAAGGCTCTCGGACATACTCAATTTCAATTTCTTGCTGGAAAGTTGGGCATTCGTAATCTCCATGCTTCAACTTGAGGGGGCGTATTAGAGGAAGTCAACGATTTCTTATTAATTGTTGATTTTCTATTGATTGTAAATATTTAGTTTCCATGTTTCTGATTCTTGGTTGACTTGTACCTTTAATTTAGCTCATTGATTTCAGAGCTAATTGAAGCTTCACCTTATATAAATTATCATTCACCAATAATTGAAAACATGTCAGTTTTGACAGCCTCTCTTCATTTTGTCAGGTTTCTTTTAATTTTTTGTTCAAACTGGAAATATTTTTGGTTTCTTAATTGGCTGAGGTATTTGACGCTCATGTGTGTGTGTGTGTGTGTGTGTGTATGTGTGTATACACACACATACACACACACACACAAATGTTTGACTCGAATTTAAAACGAAATAGGATATAAACGAAATCTTCGGTCAGAGAATATGGGAATTTTAACAGAATTCTGTTTTATCTTATGGGTAATTATTTGATATACCGGCGGTGTATATTTTGGACTCCACAAGCGGGTTGTGGAGTTTGACACGTGTCCATTTTTTTAATTAATTAAGTTTTAAATATTTCAATCTAGTCCCTAGAGGACACATATCACCCTTCAGGACCCGCATATATAGTCTGCTAGACTCCACTGACGATATATTGTATATTTAGCCTTATCTTATATATTCAAATAAAATGCATTTATCTTTATCTAATTCAAATAACGTGCAAATATTCTAGATATTCTGGCCAATCTTTTACTAATTCAAATAAAGTGCATCTATCTTTAGATGGTTGCTTGTGCACTTTGGACTCCGGAAAGAGCAACAGTAGTCTAAATTATTGATTGTGGATTCACATGTTGAGTTAGGGGTGAGCATTCGGTCGGATCGGTCCAATTGGATCGGTCCTACTAAAAAACCGACAAAAACGAGCTCTTTATTTCAGAACCGTACACCGAACCGCTTTACTGAAAAACCGACAAAACCGAGACCGAAACCAACAAAACTGAAACCAAATGAATTTATATATTAATTATTTATATATTATAATCATATTATATATGATTAATTATAAAAAAAACCAAACATATAATTATATATATATAACAAAATATATATTATAATTATATTATATATATAATAAATTAATTATAAAACAAATATATAATTATATATATAAATATTAAAAAAGAAATATTGACCGATTTCTCGATCGATTTCAGTTTACCATCTAGAGGACTACAGGACTGACCCACCGACTGAGAAACCGTTTACGACTCCTAAAACCGTTTACACTGATGAACCGTTTATACCGACCCATTTGCACCGTTTGCCCATCGGTTCGATCGGGTTGGATCGATTCTGCTCACCCCTTTTCTAAGTGAGTTAAACAACAGGATTGAAGAGGATAAAAGTACTTAATTATATGCTACAAATAATAACGAAAAGAAAAACATGTCTATACTTGAAACTAACCATATATTATACCAGACATGCAGCAAAACAACAAACTGATGAGGCTTCATAGAAACCCAACTAAACTTGCCGAATACTTACAAATACAAACCCCCCCTCCAATTTTAGAACAACAAAACAAAATAGGAAAGGGGAACATCAAACCTAAAATCTAGTACTAGCATCCTAGAAGACTACTAATTAATTAGTCTGTTCATTACATTACAACAATAGTAGTAAAAAGAAAAAACCCAACAGTAATTATTATTATAGTTAATTCAGTTTGGTCCTTTTATCGGAGTGGGATGCATAGTTAGTGACAGCTTTATTCCCTTCAGCGACAGCATGTTTTCCAAGCTCTCCAGGAAGAACTAATCTGACAGCCCCTTGAATCTCCCTTGACGAAAGTGTCTTTCCGTCCCTGTACTTGGACAGCTTGGTTGCCTCCTCCGCAATCCTCTCGAACATGTCGTTCATCAAGCTGTTGATAATTGACATTGCCTTGGACGAAATCGCCATTCCTGGATGAACTTGCTTCAGTATCCTGAATACGTATGTCTTGTATGCTTCATTCCCATCCAATCCTTTCCTTTTCCCTCTCTTCCTCTTCTCTTTCCCTTGTTGGGTATTTTCCTTCTTCGGCGGTGGCTTTTTCCGTTCCGAAGCTTTGGGAGTCGCAATGCTGGGTTCTTCTTCCACTTTAGTGTTGGGGGCTAATTCGTCACTTGGTTGTTCCTTTGCAGGAAGTTGCTGTCTCTGTTCTTCAGCAGAAACTTGCTCTGTTTGGAGTTTGTCGTCTTTGGTTAACCCTTCCACAGGAATTTCGGTTATTATTCTTTCTTCTTCATGTGCAATGTCTTCAACAGGAATAGTCTTCAACGTTTCTAATTGTTCGCCATTGTCTCCCGCGGGGGGTTGGACCACAGACACTTGAACAGTTTCTTGAACAACTTTCTTCGTAGTTCTCACTATGACCTTTGCTCGACGCTTGGGAGCCATTCTTTTTCAATGTTCCCTCTAATTTTCGTATCTTTTTTTCACTTTTCCGAATTACAAGTTGCAAAATCCAATTGAAAAGTGGATAATTGAGGAGAGTTATAAGCAGGTTTTGGAGGTGGGTATGGAGTGACATGTGGAAGGGCAGGTGTCACTCTGTTAGAATGTTGCAGTTTTCAATAGCTACGTGGGGTGGTAAAAGCGATATCAAATGGTAAAGATCTAGCGAGCATGATCCATATCTCATTCGAATTTTTTTGTTTTCTGAGCAAAAAGTACTCTGTCTCAGAAAAGGGTAAACATAAAATTAGAAATCGAAAAAGGAAACAAGCAATCTTCCAGACTAAATTGCTACTAGCTAGTTGCTTCCATATTCACCCTTATGAGTTACGAACATCTTTAACCTCTACAAACACTTAGAAAAATCCTTTTGCAAAAGGTTTCCCCTGCACCTGGGGTTACGGGCCCTCTGACTCTTGACTGTCGTAATATTTTAACGTAAAGACGGTTAAATGTGTGGTTATTGGTTAAGCCTCTAAGTCGATTATTTGTTGTATACTTTTTTGCTTTATTAATGGCCCTCCTACGTGTTCTTGGTTGTAAGTTGATACATACACAGTACACTCTTTGGCTCTTTGCTTAATTGGAACTTTCACAAGAGATTTCATCCTACAAAGAACCTTATCATTGCAGAATATGAAGCTTATTAATTTCCTAGATAATTTGCTATTTCTTAATCAATCAAGCTGATTGTCTTCTCAATTAATTTGTGCATGACACTTCAAATCTCAATCATGGGCTTAGACAAAGGGATAAAACTCTTTCATTTTATTGTTTATTTTCAATCACAAAGTGCTGATTCTAAAGGAACGTTAAGATATACAGACGTCATGAACAAACTCTAATAGCTAGTAACACTTGTGATAATAATAGTCTTTTACCATCCATTTAAGGACTTCAAAACTTGAGATCTTTTTACAACAAATCTGAAATCTCAAACTCTGATGTTTGTTCTAATATAATTTTTTTTAGTTACAAAGAGGGGAGGGGCTTGATTATAAATCATGATGTCCCTTTACGTTAGAAAATTTCTGAAATAATAAGAATTTGAGTTGCCAAGCTGTGTAAAATACAATATTACCTCAGACATTTTGTAAATGGGATATAATAAAACCACCTGAGAATAATAAAAAAATAGAATTGTAGATGTGAAATGTTTAATTTAAAATAACAAGTGAACAAGAGACGGTTTTCAATAGATGTCTTGGCCATGTACGAAAGAGAAAAATTAGCCATTGAACTTCAAACATCATCAATTGTATATTGAGTTTGTAAAAAAGGCACAAATTAGTGTTTTTTGCTGGAAATTGGTCGAATTTCATTAATAATTGGATGGAAATTAATCTTTTTTGAACGAAAAGGGCAAGGATCCTTTCCACTAGTGGAATGTTCATTGATTTTTTTTTCAAGTCAATCCAAGGGCTTTAAATGAAATTGGGCACTTGGGGGAGAAATTGAAATAAAACATGGACATTTAATATCCGTTGGATTAGCTTGAAAAAATTAGTGGACCTCTCCAATACTAATGGAGAGGATCCTTGCCCGAACGGAACTTGGTATGTCTTCGATAAATTTCAGCCAATTGTTAATGGAATTTAACCAATTTCCGTCCAAAAGGACTAATTTGTCCCTTTTTACTAATTCAAGTGTACAATTGACAATTATAGAACTTCAAAAGCCAATTTATCTCTTTATTATAAGTTTTTTTTTTTTTTTTAGCAAAAATATCTTTCTTTCTTGAAGTCAGAATGTCTGAGTCTTTTTTAATTAAACTGCTCATGAATATAACTTTTAAATTTAAAATACAAACCGAAAAACTCGGGGTTCAAGAACAAAAAATCACTTGGCCGTTTTAAGAAGTTGAATTTAATTCATTCCTTGTCCGAAAATACACCAAGGAACACAAAATTTATGGTTAGAAAATCAAATATCAAAGCACCCGAGTTGTAATTAGCTTAACTGGGGAGTGTACTATAACTCAACCGCGAGGTTCTGGATTCAAGTCACACGGAATGTGAGTTTAGTTTATTTATTATTTTGTTTGTTTGGTAAGTAGGTTAATTAAATTAATTTTGTTTGTTTATTTGTTTGGTAAGTAAGTTAATTAAATTAATTTTAGTTTGGATTGAATTCTCATTTAGATACTTGAGTATATAGAGATTTTTTGTTTTGAAATATGAATATATAGAGATTTATTATAACTTTAATAAAATTTCACTCGTACCACTAAAAAAAAATCAAATATCAAAAACTAAAAAATTTAGCTAGGCCAGCCCAAACCGCCTCCCCTCCCCAATACCGCATCAAAATTACCTCTATAAAACCTTTGTTATTTATAAAACACTTTACTCGTAATGTTCCTATGTGGATAAAGTTCCTACACACACCAAACTATACTAGACTCAATGGCATTCATTATGAGTGTGTGAGTAAAATAAATATAGAAATATATATATAACGGACTATATTGAATAGAACAATTTCAAATTAACTAGGCGTCATGTGAACCAAGTGATGAAGCATTGTAAAAGGAATAATAATTTATCATCCTTATTTATTCGATTAATAATAAACATTGTACATGATCTCAAAAAAAAAAATAATATACATCGTACATGCATTCATGTCAAATTTAATGATCTAGAATAACAACAATATAAGGAAAAAGAAAAAAGACTACCGGTAAGAAACAAAAAGAAGAAATAAAAATGGTGGAAGGTTACATAAGTTGGCTTGATGAAAGATTGCAAAATTTGAAACAGTCAGAAACCCAACTTCCCTGTAAGATGAGTACAAATAGGAATTAACAATCCCATATCAGAATCCAATGCGTTGAGAATCTGAGTTACTAGGCAAACATTATTGTATCATATCATAATACCAACAAATAGAAAGGAAAAAAGGAAAAGATTGGGTACACCTTTTTTAATTAGAGGAAAATAGCGGTTTTGAATATTGATATAGCCCTCTTTAAGGGATGGAGCTGAGTGCCCTTAGACGACATGCATGTACTCTTTAGCTAGGCCAAGAAACTATGACATTTGGCCCCAGAAATCGAACCCAAAGTCAGGGCCAGATTTCTACTATTATTACTGTGTTTCTAATTTCTAAAGTGTTGAAAGCCAGGTAACAGTCTTGTCCTTGTCATTTCTCGTGTGTTTTTTTTTTGACACAAATCCCTCTGCAAATAGGTACATTTCGCTACCACGTGCGGCCTTGTGTTTTGGATAAAACTAATTTCTCATTTCATATTTGGGAGTATACTTATCCAAATTTCAATTATAAAAAGGGACTCATTAAAGTCAAGACAAAATGACGGTGGTATTTTAAGAGAGCTTTCTCATTATAAACTACTTCTAAATAGAGGTGTTCATGGCCAGGTTCAGGGTCGGGCTCAAGATTTAATTTATACTTATATGGTTTGTCCAAGTCCGGTTCGGTCCGATTAAATGGGTCTAAACTTATGTCTAAGTCCGTCCAATTAAAAAAAACTTTGTCCAAAACCTGTTCAAGGCCACCTGTTTAGTAATTAAATATATATTATTTATTTATTTTGAACTCATTATTTATTATTTAAAATATATTTATTATTTATTTAATAATATATATTATATCTAAGATAGTAAAGCTTAATTAACATATATATTTTTATCAAAATAATTAATTTACATATCTAATGAATATTTTAACTAGTCAATCTAATTAAAAACAAATAAAATATATTCTAATTATTTAAGTATACGGGCTGGGTTGGGCTCGGACTGGGTTTTTATGGGTAAGACCAAGCTCGGCCCATTTTGTAAGCGGACCTTAAAATTTTGTCCGGACTTCAAATTTTTGTCCAAACCCTCCCAATATCGGACGGGCTTACGGACTTGAGCATGTAACCCGGCCCTTAAACAGGTCTAGTTCTAAAACTATATATTTAGAGATCGTAATCCGAATATTTGACTTTAAGTAGTTGTGTATGTTTTTCCTCATTTAAAGAGCAGGAGTTTTATTGAGTACTACTTTCTCTCATAAATATATTTTGTAAAAGTTACCAATTATCATATACCAAAGTCTATCCATCGGTTCTTTTAAGTGGTTTTGATACTTGTTTTAAGGAAATTTATTTAAATAAGATATCGAGTTCGAATCTTATGAAAAGAGAAAATCATTGTTGGAAGAACTTAGATTAATCCAATTTAAACAAAATAACTAGTCAATATATATTAAAACAAATGGTCTATTGCATCCGAGTGATCAAGGATCTCATTAACATTCCTTAAACAAGGTATTATGTTTGAGTTTTATGAATAGAGAAAATAAATATGAGAAAAATTTTTTTCAGTTTAAGTTCAATATAACTTAGACTTCGACTAATCCGATTACCAGATATATCTTACTAATGAATTCTCCGGTCGATAGAATTATGGGCTGATGACAATGAGTATGAAATGAAAATCTATATGCTAATTCAGCTTCACCACAGGAAGAAAACAACAATCGGGTTGGTTCCTCGAATAGTAGTATATTCCAAATAGGAGTGTGGCCATGAGAATCACATCATGTGTGTTGATATTGTGGAAGATATTTGGTCGACACGTAAAGAAAGGGCAGACCACATGCTCATTTGCCTACAAAAACAAAATTTAACTCAAACTCCTCGGTGTTTACATAATACCATACACTCATATGGCATTGTCGACTAATTAATAGTATAAATATCATAAGTGATCTGATCATTAGCCAAATTTAAATACAAAATAATATAAAGTATTTTGTCTTTAGTAATAACGTACGAAAATAATCGAAGAAAGTTTCATCTTGATAAATACCATCATCAGATAATAATCTACTTTAGGCAGCAATTCACGCAGTCATCAATTCAATACTTTATGCATTATATTCATATATATAGGCTCGTCCTCATTTTTCCTTCATTATGTCCATCTTTTACTTTGAAATTAAAATTATGCATGTATAAGTACATGTATTCTAAGATTAATCTAGAAATATGCTAGTTTTTTTTTTTAAGATGTTTAAAATCAATTGGAGACATAACATACTATACAAGAGTTATATATATGATTGACACCTACACATAAACAAAGTATTCCTGAGAAAGAGACAAGTATATATATTTTACTCTTTTATCTAATTTTTTCTCTCTTCCTCTAAATTAATTAGAGGCCTTGACCTTGTTGCATGGTTGGTGTAAAATCCACCTAAGCTACAATGAGTGTGATCAAGACCCTTCATATATATCAAGATTATTTATGCTCTAATCATGTATAGCGGGTTCTTTTTTTTTTTTTTACAGTCACCCATAGTCATATTATTGGGTGTTAGCTAATCAGGAGTCGCACTGTATTGAATCTCATATATACGTTTGGTAGTCATATTAGATTTCTAATTGATTTGAAGTAGTCGAATTGTATCAAACCTTTTTTTTTACCCCATATTTGGTATCCAGAACTTTAAACTTTGACTAATTCGGATTCAACCCATATCATACACCTGATTTTGAAGGGTGAGTTTACAAACGGAAAATTATATCAAAACTTAGATACATAAAACTACATATTCTTAATATCTATTTTCACTATTCACAATACAATACTCCAAACTTTTAAAATATGCATAGCTTTGAAATAAAATGAAACATACGCTCCTTCAAATATTCATTTATCTAAGTTTTAATCATATCCATCCATATGCACACACATACTGATCATATATTCAGTTGATCGTGTAAACATATTAGAATAGTGTGTTCAAGAAGAATAACAAGGATTTAAATAAATATATATATAGAAAGAAGGTTTCCTTTATTATATTCTGCCAATATAAAATTTTGAAATTTACATAATAATTCAATAAATAGGATATATATGAAGCCACATAAATGAATGGTAATATAAGAAATTGAAACAAGCCAGGCCACCTTGAATTATATTTCTGAATATTATTTCCTTTTCCTCCCCAATTAGTCGTCATCATTATATGCATACATATATATGAATTTAGTGTTGGAGATGAAGGAATATATGATAATAAGAGTATTTAGGCAACTTCCCAAGAAAATTATCATAAAAATATATAATTTACATGGTGATGATGAGATGGATTAATTTTCAGGCACTCCTACATCTCCTCTTGACACAACGACGACCTGATGAATTATTAAGCATAAATGGGTCAGAATTTAATCGAAAAAACGACTCTACCTCTTCACTTCTTGTAGTTTCAAAGAACTGCAACTCTGATAATTTTCTCTTGTGGGAATTCAGTCTCACTTTCTTCTTGGGTGTCGGTGGACAGCTTTGAATGGTTGGTATCTTGTGATCACTCGAAGTTGGCGTTTTGCACTCTTCTTCACCAACATCCCTCGGCGGCGCCACCCCTTCTTCTTCATCTTTTCCATGCCCACCTTCTTCTTCATCTTCATTTTCTTGTTGTTGCTCAAGTTTTTGTGGACTTTCTTGCAGAATTTTATCATGGTGATCATCCTTGGTCGACATGGAGTATGAATGAACCCTTTGGGAAATTTGAAATAGTTTGCAAAAGACTAAAGAGAGAAAGAGAAAGAGAGAATTTTTTTTGAAAATTGAAGCCTACCAATTTGCTTGTAAATTTGATTTTCTTCCTTATCTTTTCCAGTTATAATATATTGTCTAGTCAAATAAATTTGGCACCTTCACCTTGTTTTGTAATTTTCCCAGTCTAAATACCCTCTCTTCCAAGCTATTTCTACCTTTGGAATTAACCTTTTTCCTCCCTTCTATCAGAAAAATGCCCCCCATACACGACAAATGTAGGCAGTATGGATCCTATATTACAATAAATAGTATTTTTTTAAGGGTTTATATATAATACACTGTAGTGAGTTTAGCAGACTACACAAGCCAGTCTTGAAGGGTGAAATGTGCTCCTTAGGGACTAGATTGAAATATTTAAAATTTAATTAATTCAGAAAATGGACATGTGTCAACCCCATAATCCGCTTATGGAGTCCAAAATTTACACCATTGATATAACAAATAATTACCCTTTTTTTAAATATGGAACAATAAATTTAGTACTATTTATTTTACTGCAAATTAAAGCAAGTAAACTTACAGTAGTATAATATTGTAGCATTCATTACTCATATGTAAATTACAAGACATTTCAATCCCAAAGTGAATATATGGTTACAAATTGACATTCACATGAAATTTCCCTGTCATTGTAAGTTTCTCTCTACCCTTTTCCTCTTTTGATGGGTAATATATGTTGATCCAAAATAAGATCTCGGTTGCATTGCATCGACATGAAGAAAGTTTGATTTTTTTTCACCCCAATTTATTCCAACAATGCAATTGGACAAAGTAGGTTTGTACTATTTCATTATTACCATTTTCCGTAAACATCAGGTCATTTAATTCGAAACATAAATAATTCGTTATTTCCTCATCCTTCATTGACCATTTTCCTTTCTGAATGTACGAGAATTTACTCACACATTTTATCAGCATGTTACGTGATTATTGACCATTATTAACTATTCTTAATTGAAAATTTTACTAATGGATCTTGAATTTTTTCAGCATATAAAGTGAGAATTAATAGATTATATATAAAAGAAATCTCAACTTATGTCAAAATTACACAAATATTATGATATGGTAAATTTGGATGATTTTTAAGCACATCTATTTTAAAGTATGAATAAATGGATATAAAAGAAATCTCGAGTTATGTCAAATTTAATTTACAATATATAAATATAAAATAATATAATAGTATGATGAGGTAAGTAAACATAAGCTTAGGATTCAAGGGGGGAGACCTTATCTTTTATATAAGCTGTCATATCAAATGTATCTCTCTTTCGCTTGGCTGCATACACACTACGGGCATAGGATACCGTTTTGGACTTGCAAAATAATTCCACTCTTGACAAAGACATAGAATTCCCTGCCACATTATATTTAATACTTATAAAATTATAAATCCTTTATTTGGTTTTCTCATATATAAAAACCATAATTTTAAGTTTATTTATTTAATTACATACATATCTATAAATATATAAATTAATTTCTCCATAACTTCAAGTCCCCCAATCATACATATCACCACGACACCCCCATCTCTTCATAGGGAAATTCCTTGTTTTATTAGTGAAATAAAACAGTTTTTATCTATAAATTATTGGTGGTTGTGTAAACTAGTAGAATTATTAGAAAGAAATAAAATAATTTTAGGAAGATTATAAGTAGAGAGGGGACCGAATAGGAATAGGGAATATTGTGTAGGCAATTAAGGGTTGTTAAGAGTAAGAGGGCAAAGTATAGAGTACTCTTTCAGTCAGCAGTTTCCTTTTTTCTTCTTTCCTTCACATTTTTCGTTGTCTTCTTTATTAGCTTTTAAAATTGTACCACAAATTTTCAATATTGCAACCAGTAAAGTCCGGAAGTTCAGGGCAGTTGGTCCCAAAAATGAAAAATGTGATCATAACTTGCTAAAATCTAAACCCTATATTTTTATTCTTTTTAGTTGCAAAATTTACCCAATACACGAAACAAATTCTATTCATATTATTTATAAAATATATTTAACTTTTTCTTTTATATCAGTTGCTCAATTGATAAATGTACGTGTATAAATTAGAGTTATCTAATTATCACATTTCGGACATATATATAGTTGAAGAAAATTTCGGCCGTATGGTCTATTGGTCTTGTTGTCAATGAATACAAACAAACGATATATAAATAATATATTCCCTCAAAACTTAAATCCAGACAAATCATATCTTATTTATTTATTTCCTTGAATTATATGTTACGGACGGATTGAGGCAATGTTTTGTTTTGACATTAATATATAGCACATGCAAGGTACACGAATAATATATATATATATACTATAGTACAAATAAGGAGAAATTTTATGTTTTCTGATAATATTTTTTTTTTTCAATATATTTTTAAATTGTCATTACTAAATAATATTTTAATTATTCCATTATTAAAATAGTGAAAATTTAGATTATTCTCATTAATTAGGATCCAATATGACCAATAGGAATGCTCCACATCATCTTTAGCATCTGAAATTTCGTCCAAAACATTCTCGAAGTCGGTTTATGAGAAGATTAATTCTGTTCAGAAATTTGAATGGCAAAATTGTCCACTGGAATGACAGAATTAGGTCTTGAGGTAACATAAAAGTTGTAGATCTTGGAATCCTCTTTCCAACAGTGTCTCATTTGCATTTTTCTGAGCTCTAGATCAAAAGTTATGAATTTTCTTCCAAAACTGCTATTGTGAAGTCCTCCTTAAAATAGAATTTAACAATGCTGCATCATTACTGCATCACAATTACTGATTGGACTTGAACTCCTTCTTTGGGCTTTCATACGAACGAATTGGGCCTACGAATATCATATTTAGGCTTCAAGACATCTGTCTTGGCATTTTGGGCTTCATAGACTCAAACGGGGCTAATAGGCCTATTGTTCCGAAATTAGACAAAACCAATAGTTTCTCCAAATCTATACTATATATAAAAGTACGAATAATGGAAAGAAACTTTACATTTTGCGATTGTACCCTTTTTTTCAAAATTATTTATAAATTACCATTACTTAAAATTAGACTTTTATGTTATATATATATATATAATAATAATAATAATAATAATAATAATAATAATATATTATTATTGGTCAACCCAATTTTTACTATATGTATTATTATTTATTTATGATTTAATTTTAAAATTAAATCTTACTCAAACTATTTTATATATATTTCTAACTACTTATCCAAATTATTAACGATAATAAATATGTAGCAAAAAAAAAAAACGATGATGATAAATATATGATTGTTGCATTTGTAATTTTGGTATCATTTTACTTAAACATATGTTCATAAGGTACAATGGCCATGAAACGATTTTGAATTTTTCTTTTTCCATTTTAAAATTTATGTTATTTTTGCAGTTATAAAAAAAAAAACTACCGTCTATGTATGGTATTGATTAGTTCTTGTCATGCTTTGAGAATTTCATTTTCCTTTATCCCTCTTTTTAACTTATTTTCTTCATTATTTTCATTACTATGTTTGATGATTGCTTAAAACGATTTTCAAAAGGAGTTGAATTTTTAAATCTATAATCATACTATAAGAACTAAACCGGATTAGGTTGCAAAAAAGAAAAAAGCCAAAAAAAAGAGTAACTTATTTTCTTCATTTCCTTAATACAATGTTTGATGATCTCTTAAAACGATATTTCAAAGAAGTTGAATTTTTAAACGTATGTACGAATTTTGATGATTGTTTGCTTTTGTTCTTATTAAAAAAATTCTATGTTTGAAATTGGGAAAGAAATTTAGGTCGTGGGTGAGGTGTATGGATTATCATACCGCATTCTTGCGTAATCCTTTAAATTTAATGTTTCCTTTGGTATTTGATTTACGTAACACTTTTTCAGCATTATTCGATTGGAAACATAAAATAATTTGATTATATTGTGTGATTTGATAATTTATACCGTTGCAAGATTGTGAATTTCATATCTTTTCCCCACAACTAGAAGAGATGATTATATTACAATGGGATTGGAGGTTAAATGCACTAAGGACAAGAGTTAAACGTGAGCTGTTGAAACTTTTTAGGGAGACAACCTCATTAATCAAATAGAGAAGTTATGTTGAATGAATGGAGCTCAAATTGATAATATGCTATGTGGAGGAATGCTGAATGAAGGAACTCAGTGTGATAACATGCTCTATATACTACTGAGTGTAGGAGCTCAATTCGAATATGTATATGTATATACTATCAAGGAAGAAATTAAATATGAATTATATATGTTTATACGACTGAATGGACGAATTCGATCTGCGAATAGAGGAGCTTAATATGAATGATTTATATAGTACTAAATAGAGGAGTTCAACCTGATAATGATATATAATTTTATAGAGAGATTGTCGAAATTTCATACTATATTATCAAAAAATTGTAGGGAGATTAACAAAATCTCACAGAAAGATTATTAAAAATCATAGGAAGGTTACAAAATTCATAGGAAAGTTTATTAAAATTTCATAATTAGGTTATTAAAGTTTCATATGGAGTTTATCACATTTTTATATGTAATTATCAAAATTTTATATGGTGGTTATCAAAATTTAATAGGATAATTATCAAAATTTCATAAAAATATTCAATTTAAACATGTTGGGTCACGTGCAACGCACGTGAAAGCTAAAACTAGTGTATGTAAAATATATATATATATATATAGACAAAGTACTCTTTTATTTTATATATATATATATACATAATTCATGTTGGGGTAGCATTTGGGCTTCTAGTTGTTGGGCCGAACGTAGCTTGTGATTGCCAACTCATCCAATTTCTTTGTTTTGGATTTATTCTCATTATGGCTACTATTAGCCTTAGCCCAATGGCCGATTCCCAATTTTAACTTGTCTCGTATGGGTACTGATCCGATTCAAATTTGGGTCTAGATATTATTATGTAATAAGGAAGGTAAGAGCCCTAAAATCGAAGTTCGATCTCCGTAAGCACATCTGTTCGATCTTGAGAAGAAGATACTTTTGGTTAAATAAATATAGAGTTTCGTGTAGAATATAAATATTGGGTGTTATTAAATACCGCCCCATTTTACTAGACACCGCTCCCTTTTTGGATTATTTTGACCTTTACTTTGTTTTCTTCAATCTTCAAAATTTTCAATTCTCTCAAATTCTCTCTAACCTTCAAACTTTCAAAACTCAATCATTCAAAATCGTTCAAGTAAAACAACATCAAAACTCATGCACAAAGATTAAAA
>AWUE01016563.1:0-59744 GCA_001974825.2 Corchorus olitorius
GCTTTTTAATTTATGTTAATGAAACTTGTGAGCTTAATAATGTTCAGGCTCAGAAGGCAGATGCTAAGGAAAGCCAAAGACCAGTATTTCCATTTGCTGCTATAGTAGGACAAGATGAGATGAAATTGTGTCTTTTGTTGAATGTGATTGATCCCAAGATTGGAGGTGTCATGATCATGGGTGATAGGGGAACTGGGAAATCTACAACCGTTAGGTCCTTGGTTGATTTACTGCCTGAAATCAGGGTAGTGTTTGGTGACCCTTATAACTCAGACCCAGAAGATCCTGAATCAATGGGTATAGAAGTTAGAGAGAAGGTCACAAAAGGAGATGAGCTGACCGTTGTGATGACTAAAATCAACATGCTTGATCTGCCATTAGGTGCTACTGAAGATAGGGTCTGTGGAACCATAGACATTGAGAAAGCCCTCACTGAGGGTGTCAAGGCATTTGAGCCTGGGCTTCTTGCGAAAGCTAACCGAGGGATTCTTTACGTGGATGAAGTTAATCTTTTAGATGACCACTTGGTGGATGTTCTTTTGGATTCTGCTGCCTCAGCGCTGGCTTCCGGCGACGTCAAATGAAGATTATGGTCGCAATTCCAAACACTAATATAGTTGTCTCCGAATCTTTTCAAAGCCCATAACGCGTCGCCAACCGTGGCGGAGATAGACAGGGACCTCAGCGCTGGCTTTCCCAGGCATACATCAGACACCTCACGCGCCAATAAACTCACTGCCATGCACGAACGGAGGAGGAAGAGGAGAAGAAGAAAGAGTTTTTCTTTAAAAGGGGTGTTTGATCTTTAATTGAGGAGAGAGAAATGTTTTTTGCGTTTGTGGAAAAAAAAATTCAAATTTCTTTTTTTTTCTTATTATTATTATTAAAAAATAAATTTCAATAAAATTATATTAAAATAAAAAAATTAATTTTTTATGCCACGTGGCATGCCACGTCAGCGAATTAGACGGTGTTAGTGCCACGTAAGCAAGTTTGACGGGTCTGTCACGGCTCACTAACGTGAGGGACCTCGAGTGATCGGTTCTGATAGTAGAGGGACGAATTTGTAGAAAAAAAAAAGTACAGGGACCAAAATCAACATTTCGTATAGTACAGGGACCTCCCGGGTACTTTTACCCAATTCAAATACAATATTGCTTCCTCTGTTGATTTTGATTTTTCTGAAATTGATCAACCACGGCTATCAACGATGCAACCATGAAAATTCTGGCGCAACATGATGTTGGGAAATTGAATCAGTTTGATGGCACAAATTTTACAAGATGGAAAGACAAGATCAGATTCCTCTTGTCTGTTGTCAAGGTCTTTTATGTTCTTGATGAGAATCTGCCTACCTTGCCTGCTGCAACACCAGATGATACTGAAGAACAAAGGGCTGAACGCCAGGCTCGTGAAGATGATATGATGACTTGTCGTGGCCTTATTCTCAATTCACTCACTGATCGTTTGTATGATTTGTACTCTCCTCTGCAAACTCCTCGTGAGATCTGGACTGCCTTGGAGACTAAGTACCAGTATGAAAAACGTGGTACAGATAAGTTCTTGGCCCTTAATTATTTTGATTTTAAAATGACTAATGACAAGCCTGTCATGGATCAAATCCATGAACTGCAAATTCTGGTTTCCAGGTTAAGGGATTTGGAAGTTGCAGTCCCTGATGCACTTCAAATTGGTGCTATTCTTTCCAAACTGCCCCCTTCTTGGAAGAATTTTTGTAAGAAGATTCTGTTAAACAGTGATGCTATCACTATGGAGCAATTTCAGACTCATCTGCAAATTAAGTGTGAGACTCGAATCAGGGATGAGAAAAATGTCCAAGGACAAAGATGCTGCAGAAAGTTCCAAGAACAAATCACAAGTTCATATGGTTGGGGCAAAGTCTGGAAACAAATCAGACAAGTCTAAGAGCCTTAAAGCCAATAACAAGGGCTTTAAGAAGAACAGGAAGAGTGACAAAACTTGCTTCCATTGTGGTAAAAAAGGACATTTTATCAAAGAGTGCCGCTACAAGAAAAGGGAAGACAAAAAATATGGTTCTTCCTCTAAGATCAATGAAGCAAACATAATGAAAGATGAAGATTATATTGCTGTTGTCACTGAAGTGAATGCGGTTGTTGCTGCAAATTCTGATTTCTTCATTGATTCTGGTGCAACCATACACATTTGCAACAACAAGGATCTCTTTAGCACTTATGTTGAAGATCAATCTGAAGTGTTTATGGGAAATCAGGCTGTTGTTCGTGTTGTTGGCAAAGGAATGTATCTCTGAATTTTACTTCAGGCCAAAAGCTCACTCTAGTGAATGTTTACCATGTTCCTGATGTTAAAAGGAACTTAGTTTCTGCAAGTTTACTTGTTAAGCGTGGCTTTAAGATACTCTTAGAATCTGACAAAGTTGTAATCAACAAGAATGGTGTTTTTATTGGCAAGGGTTATTCCCTTGATGGCTTGTTCAAATTAAGCATTAATGAAATAAATTCAGTTTCTGTTTACTTGGTTGGTTCTATTTATAATGTTGAATCTTCTAATCTATGGCATGCTAGATTAGGCTATTTAAATTATACTACTCTTAAGTATATGGCTTCACATGATTATTTTACTTGCAAACATGATTATGCTAACAAATGTGAAGTTTGTGCACAAGCAAAAATCACAAGGAAACCTTTTCCTAAGGCAAATAGAGAAACACAATTACTTGATTTGATACATTCGGATATTTGTGAACTTAATGGAAAGTTAACAAGAGGTGGTAAACGCTACTTTTTTACTTTCATTGATGATTGTTCAAGATATGCCCATATTCATTTGCTTAAAACAAAAGATGAAGCATTTGAAGCCTTTAAAGAATTTAAGGCAAAAGTTGAGAATCAAAAGGAACGAAAAATTAAAGTTCTAAGAAGTGATAGAGGAGGAGAATATTTCTCTGATGATTTTGATGAATTCTGTGATGAACATGGAATTGTTCATCAAAAATCAGCCCCCTTTACTCCCCAACACAATGGTGTGGCGGAAAGGAAGAATCGTACTTTGGTTGATATGGTAAACGCAATGTTATTGAATGCTAATTTACCAGACAATTTGTGGGGAGAAGCTTTATTTACTTCTTGTCACATTGTTAATAGAGTTCCATTAAAGAAAATTTATACTTCACCGTATGAAATTTGGAATGGAAGGAAACCAAACATTATATATTTTAAAGTGTGGGGGTGTATAGCCTACTATAGGCTTTCGAATTCTCAAAGAGAAAAACTTGGATCAAGAGGTATCAAATTTGTTTTTGTAGGATATGCTCAAAATTCAAAGGCATATAGATTATTAAATTTGGAAATGAATGTGATTGTTGAATCCATTCATGTTGAATTTTTTGAAAATACGTTTGTGCATAATGATGTTATACATGATGGTATTAATCAACCTCATAGTTCTGAAAATCAAAGTAATGTTCCTATTTCAAGTCCTAGTTATTCTAAAAGGAAGGAATTAAGAGAGCCCTCAGAACCTAGAAAAAGTCAAAGGCCAAGAAAAGAAAAAGATCTTGGTTCTGATTTTATCACTTTCTTTGTTGAAGGAAGTAGAGATAGACTTATAAACACATTTGAGGTGTTAAGTGTTGATGATGATACTAAGACCTTAAAGGAAGCTTTAGCTTCAAGGGATGCTGCTTTTTGGCAAGAAGCCGTAAATGATGAAATAGACTCAATTCTGGCTAATGGTACTTGGGTTCTAGTTGATTTGCCTCCGGGTTCAAAACCTATTAAGAATAAATGGGTTTTTAGAAGGAAATATAATTCTGATGGTTCACTACAAACCTTTAAAGCACGTTTGGTTGCTAAAGGTTTCACTCAAAAGAAAGGAATTGATTATTTTGATACTTATTCACCAGTGGCTAGAATTACCTCTATTAGAGTGTTATTTGCTCTAGCCTCCATTTATAAGTTGCATATACATCAAATGGATGTAAAAACTGCATTTTTGAATGGTGACCTTAAGGAAGAAGTTTACATGGAGCAACCGGAAAGTTTTATTCTTCCCGGTAATGAAAATAAAGTGTGTAAACTTGTTAAATCCCTTTATGGTCTTAAGCAAGCTCCTAAACAATGGCATGAAAAGTTTGATACCGCCATTTTGTCTTTTGGTTTTCGGCATAACACCGCCGATAAATGCATATATTCAAAGTTTACCAGTGAATATGGAGTTGTTATTTATCTCTATGTTGATGACATGCTAATTTTTGGTACTAATATGATTGGTATCAATGAAACTAAGAAATTTCTTACTTCTAAATTTAAGATGAAAGATCTTAAAGAGTAGATATTATTTTGGGCATTAAAGTCATCAAATATGATAATGGGTATATGTTAAGTCAAACTCATTATAGAGAGAAACTTTTAAATAAGTTCAATTATTTGAAGATTAGAGAATGTACTACTTCATTTGATTCAAGTGTTACACTTGTTAAAAGTGATGCAAGACCAATTGAACAATTGAAATATGCAAGCGCCATAGGGAGCTTAATGTATGCTATGCATTGTACAAGACCGGATATAGCATATGTTGTTAGTAAATTGTCAAGATTTACTCATAACCCTAGTATGGAACATTGGAGAGCAATTGAAAGGGTACTTGGTTACCTAAAACATACCTCAAATTTGAGATTATGTTACTCTAATTATCCTGTAGTACTAAAAGCCTATTCCGATGCAAGTTGGATCACCAAATTAGGTGATAATAACTCAACTTCGGGTTGGTTATTTACATTAGCTGGTGGTGCTATAAGTTGGGCATCAAAGAAACAAACATGTCTTGCTCATTCGACTATGGAAGCCGAATTTATAGCTTTAGCATCCGCGGGAAAAAAGGCTGAATGGATAAGAAACATGTTACTTGAAATTGACTTTTGGCCTCAGCCTATGCCGCCTGTAACCATACATTGTGATAGTGAGGCGACGATGTCTAGTGCTTTTAGTAATGTCTATAATGGAAAATCTAGACATATAAGCCTAAGACATGATTACATTAGAGAATTGATCTTTAATAGTACAATTACTATCTCCTACATAAAGTCAGCAAAGAATTTATCGGATCCGTTAACTAAGGCATTGCCTAGAGATAAGGTGTGGGAGACTACAAGTAGTATGGGATTAAAATTATATAACCCTTAGACACCAATGATGGGAACCCAACCTCGCTTGACCAAATCGGTTATAGACTGAGGTTCAATGTGGTAATAACAAGTCATTGGCATGTCTGTTTCAAAGTGCTAACTATGTCTCATACTGAATAAAAGTTGTTAGTACTAATGTGATAAGAGAGGATGAGTTATTAAACTCTTAATGGAGCAATAAAAGGTTGTTAGGCATAAATCAACAACAAGTGACTCCACCTATATGAATATGAAGTGGTGCCGCTTCAACAAGAGTATGAAAGGGTTTTACTTTTGTACATATTCATAGAAAATGGATCTCTAGCACAGGGCCAGTCATAGTGCTAGAAGCAAACAAGAAATCTGGTTAGAAGAACTTAAGTATAGTGTGTGTGGTGTTTCTGACCCTAGACGAAAGGGGTCATGGTTCAATCTTCGGACACCATGTACATCATTAGCGTCCTGAGATGCTTACACTAATTGAAGGTCTAATTCGTAGAATCCTTCTTGTATGCACTATGCTTATAAGTGAAGATGGTTGTTTTGAGTCAACAAACTAGTGGGGAAATGTTATATAGTTTGTTGATGAGGAATGAATCCCACATTGCTAAGGGAATACAATGGCCATTGGTTTATATAGGCTTAAGTGCTTTAAAGTTTATCTTTAGATAACATGTGGGCTAGTGGATATTTAGGCCATTTGGGCTTGTTTTATCTACTAATGGGTTTAGGTCAATAGACTAATTTTATTGATCTTTGATGAGGGCACTTGGGGCACTTGGGCATCTTGGGCCTTGATGACTTAAGAATTTTTAAAGTCTTAATTTTTTATTTTTCCTTAAAGAAAATTCGGTTACCTATTTGAATAGGTATAAACTATCAAAAACTGTCTTTTATCTGATGATACCTTTTATTTAGGAGACGGTTTCCAAAGGTTGTGTTGTTTCACGTTTTATAAATAGGAACGTGAATTTCCCCTGAAATCACAATCAATTCTTCTGCTTCTTCCTTGGATGTTTTTAAGTGGCTTACTTGTATCCCAAATACAACTTGTTTGATTTCTCAAGCAATATTGTATTTGAGAAAGCTTGGCGCCTCTAAGTCTTGTTCTCTCTCTAATTTCAGAAAATTTCTAACAGCATCTCCATCCAACACGGTAAAATGTTATTTTGGTGTGAAAATTGCAAAAATTCCTCTCCAATGAAGACGGTATAATTTGTCTACTAAGGCGCTTCATTTTGGTGTTGCTACAATGTTGCACCAATTTTTTTTGTTTCCTTTATTTTCTATTTTTTTTAACTTCAAACATTTTTATTAAATTATAAAAAAATATATCATTAGAAAGATTTAATTGAGATCTTTTTAAAATGAGATGCATATTAAGTATATTTTGAAATATATTTTTAATAATTATATATAAAAATAGTGTTTAATGGTCAGAATTTAATAATATAATAATGCAATTGGTATTTTGGTGTGAAACACATTGGAGTGAAAAAATATTTGGTGAAAGTATATTCCAAAAGGATTCTCTTTTGGCGTAGACTTCGGTGCTCCCGTTGTGATGCTCCCACTTTTCAATGTGATGCACCCATTCAATTCTGACCATTGGATGCAACATCTATTTTCCTGACCGTTCGGATACTAAAAGGTTTAACCTACTAAACCGGTTTTAAAAACCTTTTAGAATGAATTCGTACGTGGTAGTCCTCGTGATAGATTTTTACACCTTTTTTATTCCAACCGTTGATATCAACTACATCTTTTTACTTGATTTTTTTTCCTATAACTTTTTTACGTTGTATTTTTTTATCTATTTCTTTTCTTCTTCATTTTCTTCTTTGAACCCTAACTAGATCATCAGGTTCACCTTTGTAAACGTATCGTCTGTACTTATCAATGGGATAGAAAGTTCTTCACCTTTGTAAATCTGGTATTGTACTATCTTGAGTGCAAAAGTACGATTCATCTTGAAACTTGTTATGGTGATCAAGTCTAATTGCAACCACCTGGAATTGACAATATCTATTATGCTTTTCTTCTTCTTTTCTTCAGATCTCTTTTCGTTAGCAGGCAGCCTCCCGGCTTGATGTGTTGCTGGAAGCCAAAGCTAAGCAAGGGGTTGAGGTATTTTATTCTTTCATTCTATTTGTTAGAAGGCTTTTTTATATGAAGTTCATAATTAACTCCTGATTTTCTGTAAATTGAAAGTGAATGTTCGATTCTTTATTTGACCAGACATATTATCTTGTTCTGGGTGTGTTCAAATGTACATGAATTATGACTAATATTAGCTCAAGGTGTATATGAGTTATATATAGTAGCATTTCATATCTAGCATGTAATTCATCTATCCTAGTTTCTTATCTCTGTGCTTGGTATTTTCGTTTAAAGGATATTAATACTTCATAAGTGGAAATGATTTGCTTGTTATAATTGTGGGAAGGTCGAGCCATAGGAAGTCTAGACAGGCCTTCTACCCTTCAAGGTCTTCAAAATTTAAGCCATATTTCCCACTTTATGGCAACTCTGCCCCGTCCTACTTAACATGAAATAGTGAGCAAATTTTGAAACTCACGATGATGGGAGAGCATCTGAACTTATTCAAGGACCTAAATTTGAACTTTGAATTTTTGAGTTTTGAAACTTTTTAGCCCTTGCCCTGTCTCTAGCCTCATGATATATACCACATGTGCATTCCCATGTTGATATATACAATTTCACTGATAATACATGGGGAGGACGGTTTGATATGCCAAAAGAAATGGCGCATTCACATTTAGGGATGGTTACGGATGGGCGATACATTTATGTGGTCACTGGTCAATACGGTCCTCAATGTAGAGGACCTACAGCTCACACAATTGTTCTTGATACTGAAACGAAAACATGGCAGGACCTGCCCCCTTTGCCAGTGCCTAGGTATGTGCACATATCAAATTCTTCAGGACATGTATTGTAGTGTTGTTGGAGGAAACAGAAGGTTCTTGCACCAGAAGAACTTTGTACGTTTGTATTTGTGAATGTCCACATGCCTATTAAATGGGCGAATAATGGTGGGCTGTTGAAAATTAAGGTTGGTCATGAAATGAGAATAATGTTGTCTTTCATTGAGAAATTTTGTTTGTTTGGGTGTTTTTGCTCATATACCTCCTTTCAATTCCTTTACAATCTTTGTTACTTGGGCTCAGGTTTTTTTTTTTTAACCTATATTGGTACATGTGTAAGCTGTATGTATCTAGTATGCATTTAAAAGAATATATGTTTCTGTGCCATTTGGTTTGTGCTCTTTGCTTTCTAACAACTTGAATAATTTATTAGCCTTGCTTTTTGTAGTTAAATAAGTTTCCTTTCTCATCTTCAGGTATGCACCAGCCACTCAACTTTGGAGAGGTAGACTTCATGTGATGGGTGGCAGCGAACCGGCATACACCTGGATTAGAGCATTGGAGTATTGTTGTAAAGGATGGAAAATACAAAATTCTAAATTTTATTAGTCTAGATGAAGCAGATGAAGCAGAAGAAGCTAATTTATAATGTAGCCAATTTAAGGTATATCAGAAAAAATGTCAATCTCTAAAGAATTTGGGGATGGTGCATATGATTATTTGGGGATGATGAGAAGTGATTTGGGTATAAAGTATATTACTTTGGGGATACTGAATTTTACATTTTGTTTAATTATTAGATGGCACTAAACTCATATAGACGAGGTTTATTCAATTAATTAGAATGAAAAATACGGATTAAAGCACTTTTTAAAGCCAATTTTGGATATTTGAGAAAAAATGTCAATCTCTAAAGAATTTGGGGATGGTGCATATGATTATTTGGGAATGATGAGAAATGATTAGGGTATAGAGTATATCATTTTGGGGATGCTGAATTTTGCGCATGCCTCAAATTAAACCTGTCAAACAATTTATATAAAATACAATATATCTATACGCATATAATATTTCATGCTATACACTATCTAATCACAAGGGAAAAATTCCAACTAACACATCATAATCACTACTAGATATGCAATATTCAACTATAATACATAACCATTCATTCATGAAAATAGAGTTTGATTGAAATAGCGATACAATAGTACATTCTTCTCAAACATATTTTTTCTATGTTACATCCAGCGTGAGTAGGACTTCATAAACTTTGTTCAAAAACACCTTATTGAAAAAAAAAAAGAAAAGAAAACTCATTATTAGAGGGGACATGTTTGGACAAGGATCACTTCAAATGTTGTGGCTAAAAAAAAAAAGGATCACTTCAAATGAAAACAAGATGTATTGTTGCACAAGTAATTTGAAAGTCTAGACATTCTTGAAGATAGATTAAAAGGTATTCCACACTTGTTATTACTCATCATCCCCAAATAATCATAAGCACCATCCCCAAATTCATTAGACATTGACATTTTTTCTTATATACCCAAAATTGGCTTTAAACGTTCTTTAATCCATATTTTCATCCTAATTAATTGAATAAACCAAGTCTAAATGAATTTAGTGTCATCTAATAATTAAATAACATGCAAAATTCAGTATCCCCAAAGTGATATACTTTATACCCAAATCATTTCTCATCATCCCCACATAATCATATGCATCATCCCCAAATTTTTTAGAGATTTACATTTTTCCTCATATACCCAAAATTGGCTTTAAAAAGTGTTTTAATCCATATTTTTCATCCTAATTAATTGAATATACCCAGTCTATATGATTTTTAATGTCATCTAATAATTAAACAAAAATGCAAAATTCAGTATCCCAAAAGTAATATACTTTATACCCAAATCATTTCTCATCATCACCAAATAATCATATGCACCATCCCCAAATTTTTTAGAGATTTGCATTTTCTATATACCCAAATTGGCTTCAAACGTGTTTTAATCCATATTTTTCATCTTAATTAATTGAATAAACCCCGTCTATATGAATTTAGCGCCATCTAATCATAGATTGTTTTTTTTGTTGTACCAAGCATTTCTTACCTGTTCAAGTTATGTAGGAATATTGTCAAGTATGTAAGTTGGTTTCTAATTTCCATTGTTTCATTTTTGCAGGGACCAATGTGAAAAATGCAAATAAAGGAGCTGCAAGCAACTTTTTGCAGATCTTTAGGTGGATTGTCACTGTAATTAGATAACTTGCAATTTTGGCTAGTGTAGAATACCTTTTAATCTATCTTCAAGAATGTCTAGAGATTCAAATTACTTGTGCAACAATACATCTTATTTTTATTTGAAGTGATCCTTTTTTTAGCCACAACATTTGAAGTGATCCTTGTCCAAACATGAATTTAGTGTCATCTAATGATGAATAAAAATGCAAAATTCAGCATTCCCAAAGTGATATACTCCATAGCCAAATCATTTCTCATCATCCCCAAATAATCATAAGCACCATCCCCAAATTCATTAGAGATTGACATTTGTTCTTATATACCCAAAATTGTCTTTAAACGTGCTTTAATCCATACATTTATCCTGATTAATTGAATAAACCCCATCTATATGAATTGAGTGTCATCTAATAATGAAACAAAATGCAAAATTTGGCATCCCCAAACTGATATACTCTATACCCAAATTATTTCTCATCATCCCTAAATAATCATAAGCACCATCCCCAGAGTGATATGCTCTATACCCAAATTAATTCTTATCATCCCCAAATAATCATAAGCATCATCCCAAATTCATTAGAGATTGACATTTTTTCTTTATATACCCAAAATTGGCTTTAAAAAGTGCTTTAATTCATATTTTCATCCTAATTAATTGAATAAACCCCGTCTATATGAATTTAGTGTCATCTAATAATGAAACAAAATGCAAAATTCAGTATCCTCAAACTGCTATACTTTATACCCAAATCATTTCTCATCATCCCCAAATAATCATAAGCAACGTACCCAAATTAAATTTAATTAAACTCGATGTGCTCTTCTTTATGCGCACCGTTTAAGCGTTGTCCTTTATCCCCGTAATATTGATCACCATCCCCAATTTATTTAAATTCAGTAAAAAAACCTCATTTCCCTCTTTATTCAATTTATTTATTTAAAAAACAAATTATTGGGAAAACTAAATCAGAAAACTAAAGCCAAAATCAATTACAAACCCTATCCACCCTTTTCCCTCTTCCCCTCTCGAGAATTCCCGTCAGGTCATCTCAGATTCAATAGCCTCGAACAATTTTTTTTCTCCAATTCGTTGGTGTTAACGTTAATCTCATCTTGAGAAAGTAGCTTTCTTCTATTATTTGGGGTTCTTTAAGCACTTGATTTCTATAGTCTCTCCTGAACTTGAATGACCCAACTAACTTGCTATCACGGATTCTGAAACCGATTCACCCCTGGGAAAGTTGATAGCATGATGTAAGATGGCAGACGGATCCCTTATACAGCTAGCCAGTTCGCCTATAATAAACCAAGCGGTTTCAGTAAATTTGAGTTTTGGGATTTTTTTTAGAATGATTTTGAGTTTTGCTAGCTTCTTAATCTCGATTCCACAGATCAATAATCAATCATCTTCATTGTTTTGGCTTCCTTTGGAGAATGATTTTGATGTTGGGTATGGCGCGGCTGTGGTGGTGCCGAAAGGGGGCTGTTGGTGATCTAGGTAGGGCTCAAACAAGAAAACGAAAAAGAAAAGAAATGGATAAAAAATACAACATAAAAAAATTAAAGAAAAAAATAATAAATCAAGTAAAAAATGTAGTTGATATCAACGGTTGGAATAAAAAAAGGTGTAAAAATCTATTACGAGAACTATCACATACGAATTCATTCCAAAAGGTTTTTAAAATCGGTTAAGCAGGTTAAACCTTTTAGTATCTGACGGTCAGGAAAATAGATGCTGCATCCAATGGTCAGAATTGAATGGGTGCATCACATTGAAAAGTGGGTGCATCACAACGGAAGCACCGAAGTCTACACCTTCTCTTTTTACACCAAAATGATGTGAAATTTTGTGTAACACATTGGAGATGGCCTTAATCCGCAATGAACATTAATAAATTTGATTTGATGTGATATACATGCTGTTATTCAAAGGTGTAAACAATGAGTTAGTTCTCATAGACTTTAAACTCCTCTAAATATTCCATGGATCCTTTTTTTTTTTTTTGGTAAATCATGGATCTACTTCTTCACAAACTATAATTAAACCTAATATAGTAATATAATTTTTAACTTAAATAAAACAAACATCGATGGATCTGTCCCTTTCCTTTTAGGCTTTAGCTTGGTCATAGAAATACGAGGACTAAAATAGCCCCACAAATTAGGAAAGAAATATCAACAGAAAAATATACCGTTGAACTTGAAAGTCGAAACAGAAGTTGAACTTGAAGCCGCCTTAACGTTAAAAACCCCCTAAACCCTAGACTAAATCCGATCCCTTCACTGTTGCATAGCTATGGTAAGAACAGCTCTTCTCCGTTTGTTGAGACACCGCACCGTTGCCTCCGCCGCCAGCGCCACCGCACCTCTCTCTGCTTATAGACGCGTAAGTTCCAAATTTTTTTTTATTCGCTCACATTTTTAGCTTTCAATGGGTTCGTGATCCATTTGATTGATCAGCGTTTCTGTTTTTTATGGTTCTTAATTAGCTCTGTAGTAATACTAAGCCACCAGCTGGAATTAACTGGAGCAGTTTTTGCAGACCTTTCAGGTTCAATGGATCTTTTTACCCTTCTTAGAGTAAGATTTGACTTTATTCATTGTTAACCATGGAGTGTTGTTTGTTTACTCAGTTCGAAAGCTGCTTTAAATGATGTCATTGGTTTCGAATTGGCGAATACGGACTCTGGTGTTTCTATCATGGAAGAGAAGGTAACAACTAAAAATGAAGGATATATGGAACTTATTATTTGACTTTTCATAATATATTTGAAGTTGTTGTTCAAATTATGTTGTTTGATGATATATGAACAAGATGCTTGGCTTTGCAATGGTCCTTTCTGATCATAAGGAGGAAAAGTTATAAGAGAAATAGTAGAACAACAACAGAGAAAAGAGCCAAGGAGGAGAGCAAGTTCTGATTTTTATATCCAAAACATCAAGTTTCGACTGAAATTTAAAACCATTAGTATTCATATGATATGAAATTATTCCTACTCTGTAAGAAAACAGGGGAATTATATGACTTGCATTAGCTGGAAACCTATTGGTGGTCAACCTTTGTTGATACGGTTATCATCAATTCAAAGTTGTTTTTTTTGTTTATGTTTGGGGAGAGTAGGGTTGTAGAAGGTTTCAAGTTTTTGAGCTGGTAGGAGGTCTTATGGTATCTATCTGCTAGCTTTTCATTATTCTTTTTCATAGAAATATAGCTTTATGACTTTATATGTTGAATGCCTTTTGATATTCAGATTTACATATCTATAAGTGTCACGACATAAGTGATGTCCCAGGGTTGAACTCTTTCCTACTTTTTTGGGAGAGTATCACTTTCAGACGGTATTTTTGCTAAATGAAAGGTAGGTTTTCGTAGGATGAGAAGTGGCATTCTTGCTTATTGAGAGGTAAGTTTAAATAAGATGAGAAGTTGGTGTTCTTACAGTACTAAAATATTTGGGCTTATTTGGCTCATACGTTACACAGTTACAGAATTTGGTCATGGCAGCTAGAGAAAATTGCAGGTGTTGGTAACAGTTGAAATGCCTCATTTCCTGTAGAAAGCTCCTCCTTTGACATGTCTCTTATTTTTAGTTGTTGTTGCATCATCTCCCTTACATAAATCATTTTTTTCCTAGAAGTGCTATGTTTCGTCTCCTTTGTTTAGCCTGACAGATTCCCCCCCCCCCCCTCCCCCTCCTCTCTCTCTTTCTCTCTCTTTCTACCTCTTAATTGAGCTACCGGGCATTTTCCAGGAACGACCTGATCCATTCTCAATTGTAGCTGATGAACTGTCCCTTATTGCTGGCAGGCTTCGGTCAATGGTAGTTACTGAAGTATGTAAATGCTCTTTGTCCTGTCTTTTAATGGAGTTTTATTAGTGTTTTCCCTTTTCTGCTGTTTTGCTATCTTGCGATGAAAGCTGGAAATATATTTCTTACAGGTTCCTAATCTTGCTTCAGCTGCTGAGTACTTCTTCAAAATTGGGGCAGAAGGAAAGAGGTTTCGTCCAACGGTAATACAGTAGTTACTGTATGCTAATTCTAAAAGCGGTTGTCTTTTCTATAATTTAGTGGTTGCCATAAACATGATATGCATACTTCATTACTCTTTTGCATAAAGGTGGCATGGTCCCAAAATGGCTTTGCGATATAATTTTATCTAAATTTAGTCTCAATTTCGGTCCTTAAGTTGAGACTTAGGTAACCTAAGGACTCTAATCCCCTCACTAATTTTGGAACATTTCTTATGTGAACAATATGAATAATATATGCTGATTTAAATTTGTGGGCTTTAGCATAAAATTTTTTCTACTTGTTTATTTCTCTAATTTTTCCTTTAAAGATCTTAAGCTTAATCTATAGGTATGTTAAAGCTGTGTTACTTAGACATCATTGCCTGTGAGTTTGAAACCATTCATTGCATATGGTTACTTTCTAAAATGGTCATTTATAGTTGTTCAATGTAGGTTTTACTTTTGATGGCGACAGCTCTGAATGAGCATAGACCTGAACTACCTCCTGCTGGGGTTGGACATAACTTGCCAGCTGATTTACGTACATGTCAGCAGCGTATAGCTGAGATCACAGAGATGATCCATGTCAGTTAAACATTTTCTTTCTCTTAATGTGTTGTATGTGCTCAATTTAATCCCTGCAGTTACTTTCAGGTCAGGTAAGTTCTTTAGAGTTGCTTCTAGACTAATGTGATCATGTCATTGGATCAGGTAGCTAGCCTCCTTCATGATGATGTCCTGGATGATGCAGATAAAAGGCGGGGTGTTGGTTCGTTAAATGCTGTAATGGGCAATAAGGTCTTCTATTTTTCTCGTTCCCTTGAAATGGAACTGATTACTGTACACCTTATATAATCAAGTTGTTTACGGATCTTTCCTATGGCTCAATAGGAAAGTGAAGTCTAGAGTGTTTTAACCGGTTATCTGTTTGCTTACAATGCAGCTTGCTGTGTTAGCTGGAGATTTCCTGCTTTCTCGAGCTTGTCTGGCCCTTGCTTCTTTAAGAAATACAGAGGTATTGTATTTCCCCCTTTTGATCTTGTAGATGGTTATGTGGGTGAGTTGTGATTATGTGTTAACAATGGATTAAGACCACCTCCAGCAATTTACACCATTGACCACTTGGTCCCATTCCTTATCTATCTGAATCTGGATGCTCACATCATTGTTCATTTCTCTTCCGTTGGTTTTCTAGTGTTACATTAATTCATTAGTTGCATTTAACTAATTAGATGTGTTATTTTTGGGTTTATGTAGGTCGTCACCCTAATAGCAACAGTGGTAGAGAATCTTGTTACAGGTGAAACCATGCAACTTACAACTGCTTCCAACCAACGTTTTAGGTATACTGCTCTGCTGCTTCTTGAGCAATTGTTTTGTTGGTTGCATTGTGCTTTTTATCAGTATATAAGTAATTAGCCTACCTGAACTCGACTGTCAAATATCAAGAATTTTTTAAATAGCTTGACTGTTTATATACACCCCTAATTCTGGAGCTGCTTCATTACCTTTAGTCTTTCATGTCTCCTTGTAATTTGCATATTCATGAGAAGGGCAGGCTAATTTGGTGAATCCGTGCTGTCTGATTAGCAGTCTCAGGATGTTTATTTTTTATTAACTATGTATTATTTTTTTGGAATGCAGCATGGAATATTACATGCAGAAGACATACAACAAGACTGCATCCTTGATATCAAACAGCTGCAAGTCAATTGCTATTCTTGCTGGGCACACAGCAGAAGTTGCAATGTTGGCCTTTGAGTATGGCAAAAATCTGGTTTGTAAATTCCATAACACTTTCTTGGCCAAAAGTAAAAATAATAATTTGACAAAAAATTCAAAGTCTTTAGAGTTTCTTGTGTCTTCTTAGAAAAGTCCAAGTTTCAGTGGGAACCTCTTATCAGATTATGTCGCATGTTACAACAGAGATAGTGGAACTTCATTGATGGATATTGAAATATAATTTAAAGACTTAGGGTGCTTTTATCTTCAAAACCAATTGACCAGAAATTTCTTTTCTAAACTAATCAACTCGTATATGTGATATAGTTACCCTACATATTGGAAACTGAAAATTAGAAGGAATTTTGACATCCCCTTTTTCCTCGTTTCAGGCTGTAGTTAGAATGAAAAATGATGCAGAAGTATAACCCTAAGATAATTATACTCCTTTCTTCAAGACAATTTGATTGGTGTTTTCAGTTATAAAATTGGCTTAATCATTTTCTTTTTTCAATTGTGACATTGGTGCATGAGGTATTAAGGGGCTTACTTTGGTAAGACACGCGTTGTTTGCTTTAAAACGATGGTATCCCATGTTCATATTCGGTAATGGTTAAGTGATGGGGACTTTCAAGTACTATAAAGTAAAACACTAGAGCAACATAACGCCAAATTATGCCTTCTGGCAGTATTATATTGTCCTATTTCTATTAATGGTGTCTTTAGGCTCATCATCTGCCTGTTTTCTTCTCTTATTTTCCAGGGATTAGCATTTCAATTGATAGACGATGTTCTTGACTTCACCGGCACATCAGAATCCCTTGGAAAGGGTTCTTTATCTGATATCCGGCATGTAATTCATCTATCCTAGTTTCTTATCTCTGTGCTTGGTGATTTCGTTTAAAGGATAGTAAATGCTGTACTTCTTAAGTGGAAATGATTTGCTTGTTATAACTGTGGGAAGATCGAGCCATAGGAAGTCTAGACAGGCCTTCTATTCTTCAAGGTCTTCAAAATTTAAGCCATAATTCCCCACTTTATGGCAGCTCTGCCCCGTCCTACTTAACATGAAACAGTGAGCAAATTTTGAAACTCACAATGATGGGAGAGCATCTGAACTTGTTCAAGGACCTAAATTTGAACTTTGAATTTCTGAGTTTTGAAACTTTTTAGCCCTTGCCCTGTCTCTAGCCTCATGACAATTAATAAGTTGATGCTCTCTGAAATCTTTAACGAATTTAAGAGCTTGTAATCCATCAGTTGGGAATTTGGGCGTCTGAACCCATTTATGAGCCATGGAAGGTGACCTTGTAGTCTTCTGTGGAAACATGTTCTTTCAAAAAGAAAGGGTTTGTCAAAGGCTACAAACAAGAAAATTTTGAATTACTCATGAGGAATATTTGTCAAATGGTGTGTAAAATGAAATGCATCCGATTGTCACAGTGATGAGTGATTTGCCTTGCAGGGAATCATAACTGCTCCAATCTTGTTTGCCATGGAAGAATTTCCTGAATTGCATGCAGTTGTTAAACAGGGATTTGACAAGCCTGCAAATGTTGACATAGTAAGTTTTCATTTACCGGTCCAGTTTTGCATGCAAATTTCTGAAACTTTGTCTGTTCTAATGCTCATTAATCATTATACAGAATTTCGTATAATTTTAATTGTTACTACTATGCACATATGCATCACATAACCAGTATGAGAATGCAAGCAAGTCAATGTTAAACATTGCTGAAATTTTTGAGATCTGAAACTTAGCTACAGATTTTCACCTAACTTGAAGACTCTGACAACTTTCCAAGAAATTGTTATCGATTTAAACCTCTTTGGGTTGTTAAATAGGAATTACAATTTTCTGTATTTTACTATTGCTTTGAGGAACCTTATTATTAGTTGTATTATCGTTCATGTATGTCATTTTATCTTGCCAAAGTATGGAGTTTGATCTATAACTGCAAAAACACAGGCCCTTGAGTACCTTGGGAAGAGTAACGGAATACAAAGAACCAAAGACCTAGCGATGAAGCATGCCAACCTTGCTGCAGCTGCAGTTTATTCTCTGCCAGAAAGTGATGATGAAGATGTAATAAGGTCACGGCAGGCACTCGTAGATCTCACTGAAAGAGTAATCAACAGAAATAAGTGAAACAAGAATATCAAGTTATGCCAATACATTCCAGGAGCAGTAAGAGGATTTACAACAATATATATCCTAAAAATCCCTTTCGCTGTAATATTATGTAGCCACTACATTTTCTTCAGAAACAGAAAAATTGTCGCCCCACTGAAATTCCAGTGGGATTTTTCGGCTAAAAAAAATTGCAGTGGGATTTTTCTTTTTAAATTCTTATTACTATTTAGAAACTGAATTAGTGAATTTATTATTGTAATTTTTACAATGTCATTTTTTCAACATAAATTATAAATAAGGAAAGAATAATGACAAACCTTCACTATCTTTTGATTCTCTCCTACTCTCCATTTTTCTGAACGTCTGTAAGAAAATTATTGAGGAAATTGTGAACTTTTGGGATGATTAGATTGAAAATGTTGGGTGACGTTCCAAAATCTGAAGGATATCAAACTCTAAAAGACTTGAACAATCATTTTTATCTTTCTCACCCTTTTTTTAAAAGGACTAACTGATAATAAAACCTATTCTAAAATCGTGTAAAAGAGACATAAATAAAAGTTATGAAAAAGACCTTGTGTTTCTCCCTTTTGTCTCCTTTTTTTTGGCCTAATTCTCCCTTTTGTCTCCTTATTTCTTAATATTGCAACAATAGCATAAATACAGAGTGCAGAACACATCTTCGTATGTAGTTTCCACTGTTCCCTCAAATTGGCATTTTTCAGCAATAATTATATTTGAATTCATGGAAACTTCTTAACAAGGGTAATGAAAGTGACCCTTTGATTTGTCATTAGAAAATGACAAATTTGCATTGTTTAGTTCAAACTTGATGATTTTAAGGACCTGAAATTAGAATAATATATACTACTTGTCCCATGGTGCACTTTAACCATTACTAAAATTCCACTACAATAAATGCTTAAACTTTAGGACTTATCTTACAAAATTTGTTCCATAAAGTGTTTGGACAATTTTTTTTTTGATAAAGTGTTTGGACAATTTGGTGGGGGCAAAAAGCATTTTTCCTGAAATTACAAGCACAATATTAGTAGCAAATGTTACATTTCTTCATTATCAAGTATTTCTTTTTCTTTCTTTCTCTTTTTTGAACTTCATTATCAATTATTTCTTAAAAAAAATTGATGCAAATCGATATTTTAGTATTTTACATATATTTCAATTTTGATAAAACTTCTAATTAAGTTGCTAATTAACAATCCTTTTGTAGTCTTTACCCAACCTTTTGATCTAAGATGTTAGCTTGAACCTATATCCTTTAAATAATTTAATGTATGAATCTTTTATCATTTATTTATCACCAATTTGCAATTAGATAGAAGTGTTTTGGTCACACAAAAAACAAAGCAAGTGGAAGAATGGGCATTATGCGCAACTATTTTAGGCATAACGTCATGTCATTTTCTAGTCTCCACTAAGCAATGAGTTTGTAAGTTTTATGGCTCTAAGCTGTTGTGTAAGCAATGATCTTTCCTGTCTTGTTTACTTTCCTCCATGAAAAGGCATATATGGCTAACATATTACTATTAATTACTGATTTACTGATCTAATCAGAAGTCATAGAAGAAATTGAAACCCATCGCCATCAATTCATCAATCATTTTTAACACAATAATACAATCAACTAGAACTTCTTGGCCGCGCTTCGCGTGCGGCTGTTTTATTTTATAAATTATTTTAAGAAAATTCAGTTAAGAAATGAAAATTTGTTGTGAAATGATAACAAAACAAAAGCAAGGGGGTAGAGAATTGAAGTATGGAGAGAGACAATAGAATATGGAGAAGAAGAAAATATGAAGAAAGGGAGAAATTGTTCTTATTCATTTTATTCGGCATAAATGCCACTTTGCACCCTTAAGTTTGTACGGACTACCACTTTGCACCCAATTTTTTTATTATGACCAAAAGGCACCCTAAAGTTTTATTTTTGTGCCACTTTGCACCCTCCGTTACGGTATGACAAACGGCTCTATCACGGTGTCCGACAATGGCATGCCACGTGTACCAAAAAACGACATGTGGCACCCCATGTGTACCAAAAAGTGACACATATCACGCCATGTGTACCAAAAAAGTGACCATGTGTTTCAAAAAGTGACACGTGGCATGCCACGTGCACAAAAGGATACGTGCTTCGTGTCATTTTTTATCCACGTGGCATGCCACGTCAGACGCCGTGATTGATCGGTTTGTTCTACCGGACATAGGGTGCAAAGTGGCACAAAAATAAAACTTTAGGGTGCATTTTTGTCAAAATAAAAAAATTGGGTGCAAAGTGGCAGTCCGTATAAACTTAAGGGTGCAAAGTGGTATTTATGCTCATTTTATTCCATAACAAAGTAAGTGGCATACTTATAGGCACATAGATACATCACCATAAATATAAGGGGATGAACTTAGTACATAGGTATATGTGTATGAATGAACCAAGTCATCAATCTTATCATTACTTTAATTAGATTCATAGACATCCACAACATACATGTATATTCATAATAAATTTATAATTAATTTATAATTATTTGATAATTTATTTTATATAGGAGAGGGGATGAATGTCTTTTAATTTTTACAAACTAAATGAATACAAATATAATAAATAAAATATTAGAAAATTAACTATTGACACTTGTCAAAGAAACCAAACGGCATGTGACGCTCAATGAGAACCTTACTTATAAAATTAATAGTAGGTTTAATTAGTTTATTAATTATTTCCCCTACGATAGATTCAGATTGTTTCTTGCAGCATATGCACAGAACCTCAATGACCCAAATTAATTAAGATTCACACATTTAATATACTCCAATTGAAGCCAATCTCAAGGTGATCAAGAAAGAACACATTTAAGCCTAATAAGAAATGCCTAGTGAAGTACAACAATCAACCCAATTTTTCTTCTTTGAAATGGAAAATAGAATTTTTACCATCCCACATGCGCATCCCCTTCCTAACCTCTCTTTATAGTCTTGTGAAATGATAATTTTACCTCTGGAGGTCAAGATGAGATGTGTATATTGGAATTTGGAAGTTGGACTAAACAAAATAATTAATAATCAAACAAAAGCTTGACTAAGCAAGAATCTATATTTTTTTTTCGATTTTAAAGATTCTTGTTTTTTCACCACTTAATTCATATCCAATGGAATGAACAACTAGATAGTTGTTTATGCATCTATATTGTTAGTTCAACTAATAGGTGTCCTGTACCTGAACTGAGGTCATGTATTAAGTCCCACCAAATGTAAGTAAAGATAATTTGTCTATTTATTTGTTTGCTAGATATATATATAGTTTATTTAGGGTAGTTATATGTTGATTTCTTATGGAATATGATGAGATTTCACTTTTACCCTACAAATAATATTTACTTGTTTCTATCTCAATTGATTCACGCCCTTCCCTATCTATTTATATATCTAGGTCCGATCAAAAGAGAAGAAAAAACAGAAAGATTAAAGAAACTATGATAGCAACTTGTCCAAATCTCCAGCCAAAATTCCATAGTTTACAGCTAGATCGGGCAATGCGAAGCAAAAGTGGACCCCTGAAAGGTTAAACTTATGTCCTATGCTGCTATGCATTGCCATCTTTTTAATAATTAATATAGTAAAATACTAGTTGTATTTATAGTATATATATATATATATCGAAAAAATCTGAGATTTCCAATATTTTTTGGTATCTTTTGATTCTTTGCATGAAAACTTAGTGAAGGAAAGGAAAGTGCCTTGATTGGTTCCACATAATAATAATAACCCCAATCCCTACAAAAAGGGCAGAGAGATGAAAAGTGAAAAAAAAAAAAAAACAACAGGAAAAGTTGTTTTCTTTGGGAGACTTTCAGAAGAGAAAAAAACTCTCAGACGTCTTTTTCTTTACTGCAGAAATACACAAACAAGAAACCTAGCTAACCTTCCTGCACTGCACGCCATTTCTCCATTTCCACACACATTCATTTATATCCCCATAAATTGTCCCCATCCCTTCTTTATTAAATTCCTTCATAGATAATGTCCTTTTTCTTTAAGTAAAAGGTAAATAAAAACTACCCAAAACCCCCCACTCCAAATTTATTGCAAAAAACAGAAAGAAAATCTCAATTTTGATTTATTGAATTATTGGGACATTGTTTTTCCATTTCTAATACTAATGGTCAAATATTATACTCATAATTCTACTATATAGTAATACACTTTCTTCATTGTGAATTTGGCCTGCAGTTGAAACAAGATTTGTAGAATTCCAAATCAGTCAATTTAAAAACAGCAGCCTTTGAAGTTTCCACATGATAATATTGTTTTTATTCTATGTATGACAGACAGAAACAAAAAGTTCATGTATCCTATCACCTAGTGTGTGTGTGGCTATATATAGCCTTATTTACCGCGTATCTTTGCTTCAAAGCTCTGAACTCTGAAGTGGGTATTCTGAAAACTTTCTGCTCTTTTTTACCAAATGGAAAAATCCCATGTTCTTCTTCTCTTGGTTTTCTTCTTTTTGTCTTTGTTTCATGGAGGAATAGCCAGAGGTATCAAATCCCAAGGTGGATCAGAAGAATGGGGTTATGTTCAAGTCAGACCAAGTAAGGAAAAAAAAGAAAAAACAAAGCAAAAATATGGCTGCATAACTTTTACAATTGTCATGATTTTTGGATTTTCTTGAATCTAGAAGTTTAATGTGAATGATTCTGATCTTGGGTTTTTTTTGTGTTTTTTTCTTGAATTGCGTTATTATAGAAGCGCACATGTTTTGGTGGCTTTATAAAAGTCCTTACAGAGTTGAAAATCCTTCCAAGCCATGGCCAATCATTCTTTGGCTACAGGGTGGTCCTGTAAGTTTCCTATATGAAATCTGCAATCAGAAAAAAATATGAAAAATATATATAATCTAATTTTACCTAATTAGCATAGAGGAAAAGTTTGAATTTCCATCTGCAATGATTTCACTTCTGCTTCAGAATTTTGAACTTTTCTGCATATTGGTGTTCTTCACAATATAGGGTGCCTCAGGAGTTGGAATTGGAAACTTTGAAGAGATTGGGCCATTAGACACAAACTTGCAGCCAAGGAATTCTACATGGTTAAAAAAGGCTGATCTTTTATTTGTGGTTAGTTAGCCATTACAATTTTAAATCAATTGCTTTAAAATCTCAGTGCCAGAGTTTTGAATGGGAATTTAATGATATTTATGTGATAATTTATATATATAGGACAATCCAGTAGGAACAGGGTACAGCTTTGTGGAGGATGCAGAGTCATTTGTTAAAACTGATGATGAAGCAGCAACTGATTTAACTACTTTGTTGATGGAATTATTTAATAGAAATGAAAGCCTACAAAAGAGTCCTCTGTATATTGTAGCAGAGTCTTATGGAGGAAAATTTGCTGTCACTGCCGGATTATCAATTCTAAAAGCCATTGAAGCTGGAAAACTGAAGCTAAAACTTGGAGGTTAGTAAATAAACTGTCCAAAAACATTAATTCACCCAAATGTTCATCTGCAATAAGACAGAAATACTTGAACTTTGCTTCTATTATATTTATTGAGAGGAAATGCTCTGTTTTGTTCTGAATTTGAAGTTGTGAACTGAATTATGTAGGAGTTGCCTTGGGAAATAGTTGGATCTCGCCAGAGGATTTTGTGGTAAGTTTTATACATTCCCAGTGTATAAAACTTGGCATTGGATTTTGAAATGAAATTTACATAATCTCAATGCTGCAGTTTTCTTGGGGACCTCTTCTTAAGGATGTTTCACGGCTAGACAACAATGGTCTGAGAGAATCAAACAGGTCTGAAACTATTTTTTCTTCTTTTGCAAGAAACAAAATGTTGATAAAACAGTTACAAATAATATTGAAAAAATGTTACATTCCCATTTTCTGATGAAATCCCAATTGAAAATCAGTCTTGCAGAGAAGATTAGCCAGCAACTGAAAGATGGTCAATATACCGACGCAACAAACACTTGGACTGATCTTGAGGTAGTAATAGACGACATGAGCAATTCAGTGGTATGGACCTTTTTTTTTTTTTGTAACTTGTTTTTTTGGTAGCCATTATTCTTCACATTAGCCTGAAACTAAGAGTTTGAGTAAAATATGCAGGACTTCTACAATTTTCTTCTGGATTCAGGAATGTCGCCAGTTGCTTTAGAGGCTTCATGGTTCTCCAATGGAATATTTGCTGCTAACAGATACTCAAGATATCTGAAAAAATACTCAAGATATCTAAGTTCTCTGAGGGTTTCTCCAGGCAATGATGGGGGTGATCTTGATAGTTTGATGAATGGTGCCATTAAGAAAAAGCTTAAGATCATCCCAGCCAATGTCTCGTAAGTTGAATCAATTCATCTGCTCTTATGAAAACATGATCTTTTTTGCTAAACTGCTCTGGAAATTGTGATTAAAGTACAAGTTTTATGTGTTCAACAGATGGGGAGGGCAGTCAGATTCTGTTTTCCAATATTTGGCAGGTGATTTTATGAAGCCAAGGATTGCTGAGGTAAAATTGAAGTTTCTTCACCTCCTTCTTTGGCCTTTGGCCTTTGGGTAATTCTTTAACATTTGAGTAGAATAAATTAATCATGGAGAAAGGTATACAAATACAATTAAAAGAACTTTCATTGTGGGTCAATATGTTGAATTGATCAAATACATGCATGGTTTGCTGCTGAATTCTTTTTTTACTACAATCATTTTGTTTTATTTGGAAAGTTTGGCCCAAGTGTTTCTAAAGTCCATTTATCAATTCAACATTAAATTTTTTTGCTAGATAAATATTACTCCATTGCTTATTATTTTGTTTAATTTTGTCAGGTTGATGAGCTACTTTCTAAAGGAGTCAATGTCACTATCTACAATGGGCAGGTAAGACTTCTCCCAAACTCCCAGTTACCTTCAACAATTCTTTACATCCTTTTTTTTTCACAAAAATAGGTAAAAATAATATTAAATTTTTTTTTACCATATCTAATATTTTTTTTTGCTGTTACCTTATATTACTTAATTAACAATTACTAATAATGTTACATATTGGATGAATGAATTATTGGCAGCTTGATGTGATTTGTTGCACAAAGGGGACTCAATCCTGGGTTGAGAAGCTCAAGTAAGACTCTTCTTTCATGCTTTTAATCTATCTTTTCCTTAATAACTACTTGTATTAACAATTTTATTGCTTGTAATTCTAAATTTTAAGATAATTTTTGTAATGTTAAAAGAATTTAATTGATTAAGATCAATGGCCAGAATCATCTACTTTTCTTGAATTCAAATCGAAAAAATCAAAAATTTCACACATGCAGATAGAAACATATATTTGAGTTAATGTTGCATTTTACCATATATTTTCAGGTGGGATGGACTCAAAGCTTTTCTAAGCAAGGAAAGAACTCCCCTCTATTGCAATGACGATGGAGGTACAAAAGGGTTCATCAAATCATACAAAAATCTGCAATTTTACTGGATTCTTGGGGCAGGACATTTTGTAAGTCAACCAAACTATTTTCCCTTATCATAATAATAACCCATCTTTTCAATCTAAAAAGATAAAATAGTAGTACTTGATTTTTTCATGTCTCCATCATCATCATAATTATCATCATTACCAACCAGCATCAAATTATGATAAAAACCTTCCAAGAAGAGAGAAATCATCATCATATATATAGATAGTAGCCAGCTGTTTTGACATCTCTTTAAGCAACTTTCGGCACATGCATTTCTAGCCATTTCTTAATAGTTTGCTCATTGCAAAATAAGCACATTTTAACTATGTTTTACAAGATCATATAAAAGAAGGGCGCATGGAAGCATTTTATTTTTACCTTTTGTTTGGCTTCTTTTACTGTAATATTATATTTGATCGACAAATTTGACATGCATTGTTACGTACAAAATACAAATAAATGGGTTTTCAGAATGTCACCTATGGGCTATGGCCATTGGCCACTGTCAGGCTCAAGCAACCAAAAAGTCTTTTTAAGATACTGGCATTTATGTCAGGACAGATAGTATCTATGGCTGTCGGCTCTCATACATAGTACTACAAAAATCCATAAAAACAAAAACTGAGAAAAGATTATAAGAATTATGATTATACTTTATTGGTTAATGCTATGAAAAAAAATTACAATTTGACTAGTAATTACTAGTATATATTAATTAGATTTTTATATTAAACTTTTGATGATTTGCAGGTACCTGTTGAGCAGCCTTGTGTGTCATTAAACATGGCTGGTGCAATTACACAGTCGCCAGCTGCAGAAGCTTCTTAAAAGTAAAACGAGCAAAAAGGAAAATAAAATTTAATAATTTTTTTTAAAAGAAAAAAGATTTGATGTGACTTTTTGACATTTCAATAAACAAACAACAAGGAAACAGAGGATTGCTCGGTCTTCAGAAATGGTTCAGATTTCAGAGAAACTGAGACAACACGAAAAGCAGTTATTGCTGCAGAGCAATAGAGGGAGAAGAAGAAGGTTGATGAAGTCGACAGATAATTTAAGTTGTAATTTATATTGTCTGAGGGGTAAAAGAAAGAAAAAGGAGAGAAAATACAAAAGGATTGATTTGTTTGACCACTGCAAATGAAAAATCAAAAAGAAAGAAAGAAGGAAAAAGAAACAAAAGAAGTTAGTATTAGTTATTACAGATAAAAAAAGGCCGAGTTTCCAGGTTTCTTGCTCTTTTGATTGTCATTTGTCCGACATTAATAATTAGCTTTTAAGACATTAATATAGACTAGGCTCTAGAAATTAATCAAAGGTATTAAAAGAAAGAAATATTGAGAAGAATTTATTTTTTTGTTCAATATTTTTTGGTGATAAAGGATAGAGATAGCATTAGCTTAAGATAAGTCTTGGGAAAGAGACTCCCATACAATCCACTACAATACAGTCATAGAGAAAGTCTGGCAAAACATTAAAAACAAGAAAATGTTCATTGTTCAGAGTAGACATCTCCCTAACAAAGTTAGTTATTTGATCTGCAACTTGATTGGCCTCTATGTAAAAGTGATTCAGTATGAAGCTGGAAAATTTGTCTCAGTGACCTGCAATCATCAATAAGATTTCCCAGAGGATGAAAATTGGTATTAGCACCATCAAAAAGAGATAAGATAGAAGCAGCATCAACGTTAACAACAAGCTTCTGAATCCCTAGACTAACAACTAGTTGGAGGCCATCTCGGAGGCCCCAAAGTTCAGCTTCCAAGCTGCTAGCCAGAGGTAACTTTCTGGCATAACCCGCAATCCATTCTCCTGAATCATTACGAAGAACACCCCAGCTCCGGCCAAGCCAGGACTCCCCAAGCTTGATCCATCAGAATTAAGTTTGTTCAATATTCGAAACTTAATTGAAGTGTTAATTATAGACTATACAATTTTATTTAGGAGAATTATCTTTCAAACCACTTAAGTTAGTCCATGCTTCCTTTTAATTCTCCCTCTATTCCGCAATATCTGTGTTCTTTGATATTATGAGTGACAGCTATTGTAAGACACAGGAACTGAGGGAGTGAGTCGTTCTTCCGTTTTGTGCTTTACTATTAATGAGAAAGGAAGAGAAACTCTAATAAGCATGAAATAGTTTCTCTAATCAGACATTGAATTGTGCGGGACAATTTCATATTACTAGAAGTCTAGGGGACAAATTAAAGTCATTTACTAGAACTTAGGCTCACATTTTTGGAATGTATAATCCTCTTGCAGTCTATATATTACTAATCTATGGATGGGTAGATATGTCGACAGACAGACAAAAGAAAAAGGGAATAAATACCTATATTATATTGGAGTAAAGAAGAGAAATTTGGTGACTACTACTAGTGATGGGTTGGAATTCACATGGATGGTCATGTCGAGTTTCACCAGCTAGCAAGTAATCATCATGTTTAAGAATCCTATTCCTCTTTATTTGGTGTTAAGGTAGGAAGAAAGAATGAATCTACATGTAAAAAACAAGCCATTAATCGATAGTAATATATATTAAAGCAAGAGAAGAGAATCAATTATTCATCATTTTTGGGTTTTTCTAAGAAAAAAGGAAAAAGAAATAATTATTCCTCCCCAAGCAAACATGTTGTAAACTTCACGTGCGTAAACAGCAGCACTTGAAACTTGGACGTCAACAAATAAATGACGCCATTCATAGATCTAATGGTGAAAGACTCATCATCAGACACTGTCGGGCAATAAAGAAGTTTGAGCGTTTGACCCCACTGGCCCACTGCCATTGCATTGCCATTTGCATTTGATAAAAAAAAAAAGTTTTAGAGAAAATTCTACATATGATGATATCATCTGTAGGTTATGGGCACTGAAAGAGGGTCATAAAATGATTTGTACCCAAGAGTAAGGGCTGTTACTGCTTTGGATGATAATTGTTTCACTAGTATTATTATTGCCTACATATATTACTTCACTATTACCATTATTATATACTCCACTTATTATATTCACCAGTTGCCGAAACTTCTGAGTTCTGAGCAAATGGAAACCAACCATATGACGTTTTTAGGTGAGCTTTGCTTTTCAGCAACATTATAAAACCAAACTTTAACTTCATGAATTCACAAAATGGACATTTTCGCAACAGCATTTGGCAGTTTTATACTACTACCTAATTATGGGCACTTCAATCAAGTCAAAGAAGAAAAGGACGAGAGCATAGAGCTGAAACTTCACTATTTAAAGATAAAAAAAACTGATTATTTAGTATGTGTACTTGAAGATTACATTAATACTATATTATTCCCTTTCAGGGAAAAGCATATGTATTACAGACGGAGACACTGGAAGATATACAAACCTTAATTGCACTCTCAATGTAATCGAAGGGGGAATCAAGAAACTATTGGATTGGATATACATCTTTTGTTACAAAGAAGGCAAAAAAGAAATAATTATCAGTGTGAAACTTTACAGCATAATTTCGAGGCCTACGTACCTCTGCTCGGTCTTCTCACTCAATCTTTTCCAGCACTTCCAACCTCGTTTTCCTTTTCCAACCTTTCATTGCAGCCACAAGGTTTATCAACCCCACAATTTGATTCTTGCTGTATTCCTGCAAACAGAAAAAATGTTTCTCCAGGTAAGCGCGAGAGAAAGAATGAAGAGCAATAATCTTCTGATTGTAGCACAGAACACTTCTTACAGGATGAGCGCGTGCCCAGTGTACGTATTCGGTTTCAGGGAGATAATAAGCCTGTTAAGAGCAATTATAGAGAAAGCAATTAATTGAGACTCAACCATAATCCTCTACAGACATTTCTAAAAGACTTAAACATAATCTCTATCTCCAGTAGTTTCTAGCTACCTTGATGAAAGTTTCAACCATCTGTAACTTTGGCCTCACATTTATGGAGACGAAGTGTTGTAAGCCATTGATTAAAACCTGAAAGGAAAGAGAAGACTCAGTTTCAAAACTAGATACAAAAATGGAAGATGACCCAATGAATGTGTAGGAATTCGAGTCTAAGTATAAATGACCACCTGAAGGTCTAGGGACATGAGAGCTCGTCCTTCATCAGTACATCTTTTCACTCGTGATAGACCTTCTATAAGAGTCTCTGCAACAATTTCGAGCCCATAGTCCAAGAGAAGATCTTGAACCTAAGTCACCAGAAACATAGCTTAGAGTAAAGATGCTCCACAAGTGACAACTACATCATAAGCAAGTTAATACTCTATTATAAACATCGTGTCAAGATTGTTATTGCCCTATCTGTTATGTTATTTTCTTCACTTTCTTCCTTAATGGTCATTTAACTCTTCTAGTTGTTAACAAATCAGTCTGCTTGTTAAAAACCCAGTTATTTTCGGTATCCAAAGAGAGAGAGAGAGAGAGAATAACCCAGATATTTTTATTTTAACTATTTTGCAAACTATCAAAATGAATATTTACTCCATGAGCAGTTCATCCAGTGTCAAGGAAAAGCAAACGAACTCTAAGCAAATGATTTTATATTCATTTTTTCTCTCTTTTTTTGCTAAATTTAACAGGATGGTGGGTCATGTTACCTCCTTGTTAATTCCACCATGAGCAAGCCTTGTCTTGTAGTGCTTAAATTCTCCCAGCAATAAATCCACATACCTGTTCATTAAGCAACTCACATCAGAGATCCAGTCAATTTCTGGTCATCAATCTATGTAAGCAGCAAAAATAGCAAAGAATCTATTGCCTACTATGAGATCACAAACTAAAAAGGAAGAAGAAATCAATGGCATGTAATGAAGAGGGAAATCCCAAGAGAACACACCCATTATGCTCCATCCCAAGCTCTTTCACTTCCCATTTCGCATTTGCAACTCGATCAACATACCTGCCATAAAATCTAGTTTTGTTAAGAGAATAGCATAGACAAAAGCACTTCATAAAACCAGAAGCAATCTACCAGGCCAGCCTGTAAATGATTACTAAATATCTCGCTGAAAATTTTGACTTAATAAATTTCTTCATTTGGGCAACCAATAGCTCCAACAGGAAGTAATCGCTATTGCACTTTTTCTACATCATTCTCATTGCTGTTGGCAATAAATTTGATTGCAACAAATGGGAGAAAAGGGAAAGAACTCAGGGGTGGCTTGCCAAATACTAAGACTGAAACCATTCTCATCAATAATACCTTCGACAAATTTTCAGACAGATAACTTCACCCTGCATATAGTTGATTGAACGTCTTTAGCCAACCTTGAAAATTTAATCCCTTGGCATGACATTTGTATTTCGGTATTCACTCTCCTTTTCTCACAACGCAATTTCTAGACAAGGCTATTTTTCAAACACTTAAGAGAACTCTTTCAACTCTTTCATTAGCACTTATTTTACTTCCTGTTATTTTTCTTAGTTCAATAAATTTGGAAAAGAATATTCAGCTGCAAAAACTTTTGCAAGAATTGTCACTACAACGGTTAGTGAAAAAATAAATTATACTAAGTCCTAGAATTCACAAGCTATACACAGGTGTGCATGCATTAATATTAACTTCTAAAACCATAAAGACAAAGTATTATTTCTTTTGCTCCTTGCTTTCTGCTTGCATTTTGTTTCCTCAAATTTTTCCATAAAGCAAAAGCCAAATCATAGAAAAAAATGCAAACTTCAAAAAGATTATCCCTAAATCAATCAAAATAATTGCATATACAAGCACAATAATGGTTTTTGTTGTCCATAAAAGTCAAATTTTCAATTTCTAATCCCTCAAAGCCATTTTTTGGTTTTGTATCCATATGCACATTTTCGGTTTTAAGCTTAGAGCAAAAGGAAGTAGGATAAGCAACAACATAATTTTTAAGTACAATATCTTACCCATTAATGTGGAGTAGTATTCTCGCGGTTGTCCGGTGTATGTGCTCTATAAGATCAGGGGCAGAATCAACCTGACAATAACCAAGTAAACATCATCAAAAGTATGTAAAACTGAACATAAACATAATTATATTCACTAGGTAAGACAAAAGCATATTAATTCAGGAAACCAATAATGAATATTATATATATTAAACAGAAAGGAAACTTAATAGAGAAAAAGCTATTCCATATTAAGCAGAGAAAGGAAAATACATGTGTGCCGATATCATTGTGGGTGTGTGGATGGACATAGTGCACAAAAGAAGAAAAATAGTTAAAGATTTTACACTCGTTGGCAGCAGTTTATGTTCCCTCAAGCTCACAAATACTCTGCTACGACCTCAAACTCACTTAAAATATTCAGGAGGATTATTCTATCCTTTTCTACGATCTAATTATCTACAAAGTACAGATTACTCACTTTTTTATGAAAAGGTGGAAGTGGCAATATTCAAAAATCATTACCACTATCTCCTTTGACAATTTATTTAATCAATACACGATTTAGGCATTCTTCGCAAGAACAGATAACTTAGCATGCTTTACCAGTACTTTTCAGTTGCAGGTCCTCTTTGCTAGTAGTTAATAACTAATTTGATATAATTCATACATAACAAAAATGCAAGTCAACGAAATCACTTAAGTTTCACTTTTTGCAGTATAATAACCCATATGGTTGAAAATGAGAAACATACCAGGTGAACAAAGAAATCTTCAACTACAGCTGTATTACTCTTCAGCAGCAATGATTGAAGATGAGTTCTAGATCTATGCAATATCCGAGCAACAAGGGCTACAGTATCAGCACCTGTACATCTTTCCTGCAACATAAGCACCAGGTTACTTATGGGCACATGTATTATCAAATGCTTCATTTTAGAAACAAAATCCAGAGAAAGCAACTCCAGCTTAAGAGAAGGAGATCAAGAAACCAATATGCATTTAATGTAGGTTTTTTGTTTGTTTTTTTTTTTTTTTTTTTGGAGTCAGGGCACATCAATTTTATAAGAACAATTGCATCAACAAACCAAAAACTAATTTCTTTTATTTCTCTTGATGAGAAATACAACTACTAAAATAATGCAGTGGATGATGGGAGAACAAGTGATCTGCTTACAATGGAACAATTATCCCCATAAGAAGAACTTGGGGGAAACGAACAGAAGTAAATAAGTTACCCAAAGTAATTAACTGCATACCTTCAGACCATAGGAGATGCCCGCTGGAGGACCAAAATTTGCACTTAGAGGACTAGTAGGTGACACTTCTGCGTGTGCGGGTGGAGATGAGACAGATGCAGATGGTGTTTTTATCCAAGGATCACAATCTTGTGATATTCTTGATAATGCTGTCTTTAACCGATCTAGGAATCATAAACAAATGAAGTAAAAATGCAGAAATGAGAAAATAACACTTAAATGAAGGAGATATTAACAAACAAAAGAGTTTCCAGCATGAATCATAGAAAAATTAACTTACAAGTAAGAGCATCTGTAGAACCCTTTCCACTTGAACTAATGTTTTGCTGACCAAATGATTCAAATATATAATAGAAAAATATCTCATACAACTGGCATATGCCCTGCAACAATGCACTGAATCAGGAAAAATAATTTAGAGGGAAAAGGAAAAAGGTCTTCAGACTGTCTTGAACAACTAAAGATGAGAAGTTTAGGAACAGAAAGGTTCTAGAAACACACCTTAAAAAACTCAACATTTACTATCTCAAGTTTCTGCATCAACCTTGCATACTTATCCATTGACCTAACGCATAAAAATTGGGAAAAAGCTCAACACACCGCAATTTTAACCATAAACAACACTCCGCAATAGAATGATCCATTTTCTTTCTTGAATTTTACATCTTTAAAAGAGCATCTTACCTCAGAAGAGAAAGAGATGATCCAGTTTGTGCTGTAAATTCATCATTACTGTAATGAGAAGAGTAATTTTTGGAAAGGCTAGATTTTGAAATTCGACTTGGTAGTTGACTATCCTCATCAATGAAATCAGCAAGTAGATCCTCATTTTCCTCTTCTATAGCATTGGAGCCATTCATATGATTTACACCACCATTACGCGGAGAGACATCACAGTGAAGATTATCAACATTTCCCTCATATTCAACAGAGGTTGCCCCATTAGTTGGGGAGAAATTATGAGCTCTGGGACTGCTGCTTACTTTAAGCAAAAATGGGTTTCCATTTCTAAGCCAAGGAGAAAATCCACCATTCTTGGCACCTGTGTCAACCGTGGTTGCTGGATTGTCATTGTGAAGCGCCCTAGTATTAGACTTGACACCGGCTGTAGCAATTAAGGGTGCTCCATCACCCACCAGCCCAGCAAAACTAATTATTTGTGCTGTCTCTGGTGGCAATCTAATCCAGGTTTCCTTCTCCAACACCATTTTAAGTGCCTGGAAATGAAACAAAAGGTAAGCCCCAGCCTCTTTTCCAACAACATTACAAAAATAGGAAATAAGGTATAGAATTAAGTGCAAAATGAAAATAGTAACAATTCTTAAATTGTTGGTGCCATAACATGTAAAGTTCTACAATGAAAAGATATACCAACAAACAAATCTAGTTTTACGCAAAAAGATAAACATGCAAGCATTTATATCTCTCCCTAAAAGAAGGGCTCCATGTTTCACCTTTTATTTGAAGTTCCATGGAAGTTGGTGCAAGTAACTATATAAATCATAATCAATTGATACCACAATGTACGAACAATGAGTACCAAAAACAAAGTTCAAACAACACAATGCATGTAACAGATGCCTGAAGATCTGGCAATGTAACATAACACGCCTAGAGAACTGATGAGCCCATCAATACCATGCTTACAAATCATTCAAAGATTACAACCATGAAATTTTCAATCACAGGATAAAAGCAAAATGTAATGCAGGTAATTTACCATTGTGAATATAACACGTGTAAATTTATCATCATGCACATGCAAACCAACCTAAGAAGCCCATTCCTACTGTAACTAATGGAAGTCACACCCTGCCTCCAAGCAAGTGTGAACTTTAATCCCTCCTGCAATAGCAATATCAAGACCAATAACGACTGTGAAGGAGAAGAAGTCGTGTGAAGTCCAACTTACAGATATATTTTGCCGATGAAATGCTGCAAAATAATTTTCACAAACACCCTTCACTTTTTGCCTGAATTCAATTGCCTCAACTCCACAGAAGGCTTCCCCAGCCAGGATGAATGTATTAAGATCTTCATAGTTTTTCAAGAATTGATGAATGCTTGTAGAAGAAGCAGAAGAAGAAGAGAGCAATACTGATACTCGGCTAGTTGTAAGTTGCCAAAGATTCTTGCGTCCCCTCTGAAGAGTGTGTGAAACAAAAGCTATGGCTTCTTTCCTTAGTTGGTACCATGGAGATCCACTGCTTGATGTTGCATCACCATCATTTCTACCCTCAGAAACTGGTTCATGAGATTCTGCAATTCTACCATTCATCCTTTCAGATATGTCAGCTGAGGAAGTGGCTGTTGTAGATTCCTCAACAGAAGATGAACCTTGTGTTATGTCTACAGCTTCAGAGAGAGAAAGAGCAGTCAGCTCCTATGGAATTGCAAGGATTTTTGCAAACTGAATCAATGTGCTGAACCTCAAAAGGATTTGCAAAAGATGTTACCTTCCATCAATTTGGCATTTGTTGCAGGGCACTCTATAACCTGCAACAAGATCAAACACTTCAAAATGAAAGAGATAAAAAAAAATGGAGCCTCCACAAACAGGATACATACATACATACATACATACATACCTATATATAAACAAAGACACACACACACACACACAGTCAGAAAAAAGCTATATGATAAAGGGAAGAAAGCATATGAGTTGAAGTTGGGACTTGCTAACTCCAATCCTTACTTTAACAATCCCATATAAATTAGTAAAATTTAGTACTTTCTGGTCTTTAACATCCCAGGCACATAATGCTGATTAAAATTCCTTTCCACATTTCCCAAAGCTTGAGTGAAAACGAAAATTCCAAATAATCATTAACTACAAAATATTTCACATATGAAAATAAATATTCTAAACAAACAGTAACAACAATAAATAATCTAAATAAACAAGTAACACACTTCATAAAAAAACAATGGAGAAACAGTAAGGATTTAGGCTAACCTTATCAAGCTCAAAGCCCATGATTTCCATATATGAACACATCAATTTGAAAAGGACAGCAAGTGTTCTTAACAAACACTGCCTAAGCTTAGATTCGGGTATCTGAAGGCATAGATCACTGTATGTAAGTCTGGAGTCAATTTAAAACATAAGTTAGAGACAGCAAGGAATCAAGTGCCGGTATATAGTTGATAGAAATGCAACTTATGTTTAACAAGCATACCTGCTATTTTGCATATCTACACCTTGGTCCTGCAAAAGTTAATCATCATCTAAATAAGATGTCCATTTGTACGACACTGGCAAGCATAAGCATCATAAGGTGCAAAAAGGTAAAAGGAGATAAGGAGGGCCAAGAACAAGATTAAAACAACACAACCTATATAAAAAGCGAGAAGCAAAGGAAGACTCAAACAACCAACTCATCATGACTAGCCTTTTCCATCTAAATTTCATGTACATAGTGTCCACCATGTTTATTCAAGTTTCCTTCTCCCTTTTGATGGTCTGCTAATATATATATTAAGCTTTCATTAACCATAGTCCTAAAGCTTTATCATCCACAGTTCCATACTAAATTTGAATTTGTCTCAATATAATTAACAGAAGAAGCACCCTCTGATCTAAACTTCCCCAGGCAATGCATCTGCATATAAGCACTAGTATATTGTCTGAGAGGAGGCCTCAATTCTAGAATTAAGCAATACAATCATCAGCATGCATGTTACAATAATTTGTAATATAATCAGGTTATAAGTTAAGATTCTGAGGTGGTACATGCATTTTTCCCACAATCAGTGATATTACAGCAGCATACATGATGCGGAGTAAAAATCGGTAGTATGTTTGAACCATTTGTACTGCTGAAAAAGTAATATTACAGCATACCTCATGCACAATACTCTTCAACACAGAGTGAGTTTCTGAGATAACTTCTTGCATGAAAAAACTCTGTATCTTTTCAGCGAGACCAGAGACATCTCCTATTAAAGCATAAGCATCAACCACCTGAAGCATTTCAAACATACTAACCTTAATTTTACAAAATTAATGAAAAGAACAAAGTTTATAAATCTCTAACTTGCCATTTATTTTTCCCCAAGAAAATGAGATAATGTTGATGAACTTGAAAAGCCTGTGCAATGCATGGGGAACAGGAAACAGAAGAATTGTGCTGATTGTATGACAGCCCAAAAAGCCAGCCAAAACGAGAGAGAGAAATGGGAAAATTGGCAAAGAAAAAAAATTACTAGATAAGAATTTCTATTTTCTAAATTGAAGTGAAGTTAAACATGTGCTAGGCAAACCATGACTAGCTCAGCAATTATAATGAGAACTACATGATATCGTATAGATCAAAAAATGCAATTCTCAAGCAATGGAAACCTAATTAGCATTGAACTAATGGACAGTAATTTATCCGAGTTCCATCAACGAATAAAGCAAAGGAGCTTATACATACAAAGAGGAGAAAACAAGAGAGTAGAAGACCAGGGTAAATCAAAACGGACAATGGACAAAGAAGTACCTACTCTAGCCCAGTACAATATGAAAACCAAGAAAACTGTGAGACTCCTTATGCTAAAAGTAATCAAGCATGAATCTAGCCGATTTCGCGATCTGCCTCTCTAGCGTTCCATGAGTACAACTTAACTATAATCATACAATGAAAGGTGCAAATACTGATTCTTCATTCATTTGATAAACTACATAAACCCTAAATTGAACTCGTCATGAAGAACCTCTCACAGGTTTAAATACAATTGAGAAAAATAAAATCATTTGATCAAAATAACTTAAAGACAAAAGTGAGGCATGAATTATCTAGAAAGTTGAAATTGACACCCGCAAGCATGAATCACATAACAAGAACAAGGTTATGATCCAAATAAAAGAACAGAATAGAAAAACTGACAGTTAAATAGCCTTCTTCATTAAACTCCTGGCATACTCCTAGCAAGAGCGAATCCAGCTTCTGAAGAGTTCTTCCAAGCCAAACCTGTATTAATATTTAAAATAGTTACGAGAGAGCTTACAGCACAGTGTCGCAATTTAATATACTTGAGTGATAAGAATGATCAAAATTTTGGTTCCAGAGCAAAAGGGTGGAGCACCAAACTTAATATATACTTCATAAGCTTTGAATAGCATTAAAAACATATAGCTTTCATGAGCTTTTAACAAATAGAGAACACATTTAGTATATTATATAAGAACTATGTTATAGAAAATTAATGCACACCTCAACACCACGGCTCATCTCTTGTATTGCTGAGAGCTCAGAGAAACTATCAAGTACTTGCAAATACTCAGAGAGTACTTGAAATGCCTGCACAATAACTTACAATAATGGAACTTAGGAGAGCTAGAAAACAATTATCACAAAATAAATTGGGGAGGGAGGGGGAGTATATGAAGAATCATAGGTTATATAACATATATATCTAGCAGGAAGTTGTAAACCGACCTTGCAGTAATTACCCTCCTCAACAAGAGATTCAAGTGCTACTTGCATGTCCTGCGCATGAAGAAGCTCAGCAAGTACCGGTAGCAAGTTCTGTAAAGAGAAACATGAGAATATGAAAATATTATAGTTTTCTCCTATATTGCAAAATGAGGAAGAAAACCATAGCCACGGTCAAAGATAGCCATTGCCAAGGTGTCTTAAGAGGGTATCTACCATAAGAGCTTGCTTCTTCTTTGAATCGGTATTCACAACAAGGTCCCTTGAAACCTCATTCATTGATGAGGTTAAATGCCTTCTTCCATTCTACAAACACCATAAAATAAAGTCTAATGAGATACGATTCAGTAGCAGCATAACAGCTTTACAGGTACAGTAATGATGAGCAAAAATTTTCTCCAGACGAGGTTCTTTAACTATTAGACTGACTATGTTATAAGGGAAATGCTTACCATGCAGATTACATTTGCAACCTTCAAATCTTTCTCCAATTCTCTGACCAAATTCATCCCCTTCACTGGCCAAAAGAAAGTATCAAAACCTCACTTAAAAGTGAAAAAATGAATTCAGAAATGAACTATGATCGCACAAGAACAAGAATTTAAGATACAATAAAAAAATTTCACTTCCAACCCCTCCAGGGAATAACAAAATTTAAATTTGTCACCTTTATTAAAGAAGAAACTGGCAGAAAACCAGATCTAATCATTCAAAATAACCCCTTAGAAATGTGAATATATTTCAATCTAGGGAGCAATAAAACCAAAACCACAACCACAACACATCACTCTAAGCAAAACAACAGTAATCAAGCTAATATTTTCCATCTGTAATGAATAATTAGTGTGATGGATACAAATATACATTTTACAACATAAAGCTCAAGATTCTCATGCCTAGGAAGGAGATGAAGAATTCCCTAGACTCCGATGATTGATGGTCTAGATATCATGTGTGAAAACTTCCTTCGGAGATGAAAAACATTACTTTTCATTTTTAACTATTGAGAGATGAACAACAATTGAATATGAATGCAATAAAATCAGATCATGCATAAAGATAAGGCATATCCTAGGAATTGCTGAGCAAACATCAGAACTATCATTAGAAAACTTACCCATTACTTCATGATGCTCCATGACATTTCGGGATAAACGTTCTGCTACACTATCCAGCTGAGCTAATCGAAGAGTGGCCTACAAAAGCGATGAAGCTTGCAATGCTAAAGAGATCATCTAAATGAAATTCCAGACAACAACAAAGCTGTCTCATTGCCATCCACAGGAACTCAGAAAAAGGCACAAATCATGAAACACTGCAAGAGGACATATGACCTCCTCCAACATTCTGCCATATCCTCAATAAAAAACTAATTGCGTAAATCAAAAAAATACCTGCTTCTCAAAATATTCCAGTTCATTGTCTCCAGAAGGAATGTGCTCCAGTATGTGTTTGATCGGATCAAACTCCTGTCATGGATGGACTTCTTTAATACAATTAAACAGGGGAAACAGAATGAAGAAACATAAACAAAATTAACATGCTTCAGTAGAATATTTATATTAAAACAAAATTACGGAAACCAGTCTCTTATTTCACTTTGTTTTTCTTTAGGAACTACTTTTCTATGCTTTCAATAAACTAAAGTTGCACTGCTCCATCCCCATATCCCCTTTCCCTTTTTCTTTCCTTCTGCTTTTAGTAACTTATACTGAACAAGAATGCAAAGCTAGAAAAGACATGCAGTCCTTCTCATGTCCTTGTAGTTTACATATTTGCAGTATTATACCCGATATGATTTTATATGGATTGAAGAAATAAGAAGTTAAAACAACAAGAATTGCAATCATAATAGTTCCCCTATGTTTAGCTCGATTGTTTTGATAACTACAAAATTTTAAATTATAAAATATAACTTTACTGGTTTTACTGCAGTATGAGAAACAGTTCTCAGATAAATATTTATATGTGTATTAGTCTAAACATAAATATCCAAGTATCACCTCTTCATAAAAGTCTTCCTCTAGCTCCTCCACTACTTGACTCTGAGGTCTACTTCCATAGATTGACCTCAGTTCCTCAGAACTCGAAGGAAGACTATATCTCTGATGAGGTGGCAATCCTGCAAGAGCACGAGCAACAGCAGCAGCTGCTGCAGCTCGAGCTGGAACCTGTATAAAACAATAAAGAACATATGAATCAAAATTTCAAAATTAACGACTCATTTGAGTTAAAAATATTCAAAGGAAAATCATCCATGAACATACTATACAAGAACTACACACTAACATTTTATGACTATGGCTAATCTATAAACCACAAAACCCAGCAAACGTTTAGGTCAATGGACATAAAAATCTTACTCAGTTCCATCCACAGCTTTTTGATCCTAGGATCTGGTAATTACTCTTGCTATTTACTTTTTGCCTCCCAAAGTTTACAAGCAGAATGCACATTAAAATATGAAAAGCAATACATATTTATGAGGGATTTAAAATAAGAATAATTAAAAAAAAAAAAAAAAACTTCTTCAAGAAAAATATGCATGATGTTACTATAATTTTAAACTGTTACGTAGACTTCGGAGTTGCATTTTAGTCAAATGTTCATTTTTCCTAGTATTTGTTTATGCCTTATTGCAAATGTTTAAGGAAGCAGCAAGCTAGAAGTAAGAACCAAACAAAGTCTTAGTCGTTTTAAATGAAGCAGTTCTAGCGAGCGCAGTGACTGAACTAATTTCACTTCTAATCAAATCTAATGAAATTTAACTCCTATGCAAAGTAACATTAAATTAGTTAGTACTATCAGAATTCTCGAAACTAAGCATAATGCAGTAGACTGAACCAATGAGAAGTTGACATTCAAAGTTACTAATCAAAATAGATCAAAGACTCAGTAAATCTTGAGCTACATTATTTACCTCAGGGCGATCAGAAGAAGAACCAGAAGGCAAGAGACCAAGCGATCGAGCAGACCGCACGGAGCTTAGGATTTTTTCCCCAACCTTAGACAAATCCATCCCACCACCTTGGAATAACAAAAAAGGGACCAAGAAGAAAACCCTAGAGCTCTCAAATCCACCGTCGCTTAAATCGCCACCGTCACCGCCGACGCCGCCATTCAACAGAAACGGATTCCCGAGAACGCTGCCGAACGGGAATAAATTCGGCTGCTGCATTTCATTTCAACTCCAGATCAAAAACAAACATCCCCCGTTTTAAAACGCGTTTTCTTTTTCTTATGTGGAGATCTAATTTCCTCCTATTTTGAGATCGGATGGGAAGTGAATGAGAGTTTAGGGAGTGAAGTTGGATGAGAATTGAGATTTGATGTTTCTTTTCTTAAGGGACTGTTTGGTTGAAATTTTGTTGGAGAAGGAACAGTAAGCGGTTGATTTTTGGCCCTTTTGTAGACTTTTTTGGCAGAGTTAAAAAGCCCGGGCACTGATATATTTTGGGGTTTCTTCCGTGAGCCAATCAGGCGTGGCAGAGGCTTGACTTCGAGAGTCAGCGTGCGCGATTGCCTTGCGGCATGTTTGGTTTTACTAATTAGATTATTAAAGTCCTACAATCAATTTAGCCTAATCTTCTTCTTTTATTATTAGTCTGGTTTGCAAAAATTAGTTTATAGTCTAGTCGTTATTAATTACTACTATTAACTAACCTTTTACTATGAAATAGACCTCCTAAAAAATTCTTCAATAAAATAGAAGTACATCCACCATATATTCATGAGATTTTTTTGTGTGTGTGTTTGTTTGTAAAAGAGTATGGCATCTAATTACTTGGCAAATTATGTATTTTTTGGTCATACTTGGCAAATTAGTTTACAGGTACATGAAGTAACTTTTATAATGAGAAATGGATTCGAAATTATTGTATCAAATACTGAAATGCAACAATGGCTGCGTTTTAATAGTCTATAATAATTATATATTACAAACTAATTTTTTTTTTATATAAGATGGAAAAGGCTAATACAAAAGCTACTTAGATGGCTCTAGGCCAGACTAGTCTCATGGCATCGGCTTGAAGAAGCGATGAAATTCCTGGTGGTGGAGTATCAAAGGTGTGCAATTCCAATTCCAAGTGATCAAAATGAGTAGCCATCTAGTTGGCATAGACATTGGCTTCACGATAAATATGTTTGATGGAGCATCTCCAGGGTCTTGCAAGCAGTTTCTTGATGGCAACCAATAGTTTGGAATGAGGCCATGAAGTAGCAGTAAAATGTAACTTGCCGTGACAATGGAAAAAAAGGAGTGTGTAAATATTATGATTGGAAATGCTAGGCAACAAATGAATTCACTGGATGAGTTGGGGGAAACTTGCTTGAAGGTTTAGAACCAACAATGACTCGTAAGTTGGGAAATTTGCCTTTATAGAAGAAACTCGGTTGTGTTTGATTCTCATATAGTAATATAGTAATATTATATATAGGAGTTTTGGGCTCTTAATGATTGGCTCATGCTTGATGCTATTGGCATTTTATGTATCTGCTCTAACATCTGATTAATACCTTAATCCCATTGTTCAACCTCTTAAATGATAGCAGACCCAATTTGAAAAAACGACAGCAATGCTTTAGAAGAAAGCCAATATGTGTTCTGACCATCTGACAAAAATGGAAATTTATGTGATATATCAAAGTGAAAGAACATTAATTACCTTAAATCCTTGAATTTTTAACGAGATAAAAGCAGGTTATACTTATTCCCAAAGATAATTTTTTTTATTTATAGATTACTTGTGTTTATGAGAGCAGCACTACTGAACCAAAAAAAAGGTGAAATTATGGACATATCACATATATATAAAGCTGGAGATTTCAAAGGAAAACTAATTGCAATATATTTTGATTAAATTTAAATATTGTTAGGTGATTGAAAACTCTTCAACCTCTAAAAATTAGCCTTAAAGTAGAATTTTAAATGAATTTTCCAACTTAATAATCCCTTCTAAAGATTCACTCAAAATTTGCCTTTAAATTAACATGACAGCATCAATATCAACATCAACATGACATGTTCTTCTAGATAAGAAAATCCCAAAGAGAACTGGTGTCAAGGAAAGAAAACCCCAAAGAGAAAAGAATGAAAATGAAATAACCAAACAAAGAGAAAAAAAGAAAAAGGAAAACACACAGTAACATGACTCCAGGTGGCACCCATCATTCGTCATCGTCCCTTTGTTGCCTAGCAAATAAATAAATCTAATTCATATCAACTGTTTATTAACAACCCAAAATTAAACCAAAACCCGGAACCCAAACCCGACTGAGATCTTCCATTCTGTTCCCTTCCCTTTCCTTTCTCTCGCTTTCCTCTGTCTTTCTCAATTCCAGGAATCCTGCTAATGTCTCCCTTTCCATCAGAAAACGGCGTCGATGGTGACGACGAGAGAGAAGAAGAAGAAGACGAAGACGTAGAAGATGAAGAAGACGAAGAGGAGGAGGAGGAAGAAGAAGAGCCGAGGCTTAAGTATCAAAGAATGGGAGGAAGCATCCCTTCTTTGCTTTCAAGCGATGCGGCGTCGTGTATTGCCGTCGCTGAACGGATGATCGCACTCGGAACGCACGATGGAACCGTTCATATCCTCGATTTTTTGGGAAATCAGGTGAAACTTTCGTTTCTTTCAGCTCTTTGGATCTTATGTTTCGTTTCAAATCTTAATTTATCCTTTTTACCTGTTATTCTAAAATTCTCAGTAAATTTGCTTGGAAAGAATGCTAGTTAGTTAGTTAAGTTCATCTTCTTAGTTGCATTCAGTTATTGATTAATTTTCAAAAGGGCAAAAATATTTGTTATACTTCAAATTTTATGTTTCTTTGCTTGCAGGTTAAGGAATTCGCTGCTCATTCAGCTGCAGTGAATGACCTTAGTTTTGATATAGAAGGTGAATACGTTGGAAGCTGTTCTGATGATGGCTCTGTTGTAATAAATAGCCTTTTCACTGATGAGAAATTGAAATTTGATTATCATCGTCCTATGAAGGCCATTGCCCTTGATCCTGATTATGCAAGAAAGACATCTAGGAGATTTGTAGCTGGTGGTTTAGCTGGTCATTTATATTTTAATACCAAAAAGTGGCTTGGCTATAGGGACCAGGTTCGTGATCTTGACCGACTTTAATGTATTGTATATTGGAGATTTGTTTCTGGTTTCTGAAATTTGTGTATTTTATTATGTGTTTTTAGGTTTTGCACTCCGGTGAAGGTCCAATCCACGCTGTAAAATGGAGAACAAGTCTTATTGCTTGGGCTAATGATGCAGGTGTAAAAGTTTATGATGCTGCAAATGATCAGCGGATCACATTTATAGAAAGGCCACGAGGCAGTCCTCGTCCTGAAATTTTGGTTCCTCATTTAGTTTGGCAGGTTAGTAAAACTTTAAATGTGAAATATTGTAAGTTGTTTCACACTGTTTTATGTTGTCTAAATAACTGCCTTATTAGTTACAATTATTGTAGTGTACTAGTGTTGTTTTCATCGCTAAGTCTTCATGAATTGTAGTGCACTAGTGTTGTTTCTTATCATCTTTTTTCCAATGCTTATTGTCTGAACTTTGCATTCAGGATGATACTTTATTGGTGATTGGCTGGGGAACATCTGTGAAGATTGCAGCAATAAGAACAAATCTGAATAGGGGAGCCAATGGATCATATAAACCTGTTGCAACATCTAACATGAACCAAGTAGATATTGTGGCATCTTTTCAAACTAGCTATTATATATCAGGAATTGCTCCTTTTGGTGATACTTTGGTTGTTCTAGCTTATATTCCTGGAGAAGAAGATGGAGAGAAGGAATTTAGTAGCACAATACCATCACGACAAGTATGTGCCCTTTACATTTTCGAAGTACATTAAGTTCCTCCTCATAGCCTACACCATCCTATTTGAGGCTTAGTGTGTTATTTTTTAGTGCATTCTATGTTTCTGATCTTTGAAATGTGCCAATGTATCTGGATGGTGTAAATTTGATAAATTACTTGACAGCAGCTATAGCAGTCGTTGCTGCTCTTGTTTGAGCTTTAAGGCTGTGTTGTATGAACTATGAAGGAATTTAATGAAGAAATCCTTTCCAATTTGTTTGCATTCTTTCTCTTTATTTTTTACAGCCCCCCTGTTTTATAATTGTGTTGTATCAAATGATTTAGATAGTACTGTTTCCTCAGTTATGCGAGACATCATGCTTGTGATTTCCTCCCATGATTGTTATGATTCTGATGGCTAAACCACTTTACTGAAGCAGGGGAATGCACAGAGACCAGAAGTACGAATAGTAACTTGGAACAATGATGAATTGGCAACAGATGCGCTACCTGTTCATGGCTTTGAGCACTACAAAGCAAAGGACTATTCCTTGGCTCATGCTCCCTTCTCAGGTTGATACCTCTGTTTCTTTGAAGTTTATAGGTTATTTGACAGAATTACAGCAATTATTATAGTGCACTTTTCATACAATTACAGGCAGCAGTTATGCCGGTGGACAGTGGGCTGCTGGTGATGAGCCGATATACTATGTTGTTTCACCGAAGGATGTTGTCATAGCAAAACCCAGGTTACTATTGGTTCCTTCTTATCTTGTTTCTTTTTCAAAGATTATGATTGCAAAAGAATAAAGAAAAGAAGAGAGATAGAAGGATCATGGTTGCTGTTGTGATAGGCATGTTTATTAAATGTTGTAAAAAGATCAATTACTTAAATTTCTTAGCAATGTGAGCACATCTATTGATATATTCTTTCCCTTTATGCTTATGTGAATGCTTTTATAATGTCAAATTACTTGAATAATCTGTCCTGGATGTATGAGTGCATCTATTGATCTATTTTTGCCCTTTAAGCTTATGATAAAGTTTTCAAGCCTCCACCAGGGAGTTTAACATGATTTAAGACAGCCTCTAGTTCTTTTAATATAATAGCTACTTGGAAAAAGTTTACAATAGTAAAGTTAACACTGTAATTTTATCTTCAGATGAACAACTATATGGTGCGTTCTTGTAGGATATGTCAAAGGTTTACAATATTGAATTAACTACTGTAACTTATCTTGAGATGAACAATTATGTGGTGCATCCTTGTAGGACATGATGAGTTTTTTTTGAATCTTGGTGTCAAGAATCCTTTAGTACGGACTTTGACCTCTCACGATAACATTTTGGATTTCCGTGTACCGTGTTAAGATTTATGTCCTATATTTTATGTAGTTCTTTTTTGGAATGATTTTTGCAAATTCTGCTTGATTTTAAACATATAAAATTGTACTCTTAGGGATGCTGAGGACCACATTGCATGGCTTCTTCAACATGGATGGCATGAAAAAGCTTTAGCGGCGGTTGAGGCTGGTCAGGGACGGAGTGAACTCCTTGATGAGGTAACTTTGGTTTTGGTTTGATATACAGGATTGGTATAACTTCGTATGAGTTCCTGTGTAAGCTGCTGGCTGTAGGCGTTCTTAACTAATATCTTTCTATTAGTATAAAAGATTCTGGCTGCATATGATTGATTTTATCATTGATATATGGTTAACTAATATTTCTTTTTGATGATTGTTTGTTGCCCTAAATAATTTCCATTCAGTCGTTCATGTAATCATTAAGGTTAATTTGTTGCTTTTTTTCATTGTGTTTACTTTATGTGTAGGTGGGATCTAGATACCTTGATCACTTGATTGTTGAAAGGAAATATGCCGAGGCTGCATCTTTGTGTCCTAAATTGTTACGAGGATCTGCTACAGCTTGGGAGAGGTACTGCAAATGATTGTGTAACTCTTTATTATTATCTTGTTACTCAGTAGCAGTTTTTTGCTTTTTTACAGATGGGTATTCCATTTTGCGCATCTTCGTCAGCTTCCCGTGTTGGTTCCATATATACCAACAGAAAACCCAAGGCTGCGTGATACTGCTTATGAGGTTTGTAAGGACAACAACTGCGTCCAGAACTATCTAGTCTGCTTTCCTAGTTTCCATATTTGTCTACTCCGAATAAAACCACCTGTTTGCTGCAGGTTGCACTTGTGGCTCTGGCAACTAATCCATCATTTCATAAGGATCTCTTGTCAACTGTTAAATCATGGCCACGTGTCATTTATTCTGCATTGCCTGTTATTTCTGCCATAGAGCCTCAGTTAAATTCTTCATCAATGACTGATGCCCTTAAAGAGGTTTGAAAGGCAGTTTCTTGCTATCTTTTGTTTTTCGAACCTCTTGGTGCTAAATAAGTTGAATGATATGATCCTATCCTTCTTTCCGGTTAGGCACTCGCGGAGTTGTATGTTATTGATGGGCAGTACGAGAAAGCTTTTGCACTATATGCTGATGTAAGTGTTTTTATGCAAATTGCACTCAGCAGATGTATTTGTTATCTTAAAAGTATGTTGAAATGTAAATTTCTTCTAGAAACTGGGGTTTCCACCCATTTTCTTGTTGGATATTACTTCACTTATATTTATTAATATGTTTACTTTGTCTGAATTTTTCAGCTCATGAAGCCTGATATATTTGACTTTATAGAAAAGCACAACTTGCATGAATCTATTCGTGAAAAGGTATGTTTATGAAAAGCATATTTATTTTTGAGCTACTTTGCATTCTCATAAACTATTTTTGTGTATAGGTTAAATCAAATGCCTGTTTCATTTGGGGCGAGTCTTTTACTTCTGAAGCAGATGCTTATTTTACTACTTAGGTTTGATACATTTGAAAATTCAGCCAAAATTAGCTAGAGTTTGTTTTGCCATTCAACCAAAATCAATGGACTATATATTCCAGTTATTCAAAGTCATGAGTACTTCTTATATTACTTGAACCATAAGTAAGAGGGATGTATCTTTCCCATTTCGTTGTAGTTGACATGCTAGATGTTGTGGTTACAATCATATAATTCCTTGACTCCCTAGTGTTGTGTGGTACAGGTTGTTCAGTTGATGATGCTAGATTGTAAGCACGCAGTTTCCTTGTTGATCCAAAATAGGGACTTAATTACACCATCTGAAGTTGTTTCCCAACTTCTGAGTGCTGGAAATAAGTGCGATTCACGATATTTCTTGCATTTATACCTGCATTCATTATTTGAAGTAAACCCTCATGCTGGCAAGGATTTTCATGATATGCAGGTATGGAGAAGAAAACTTCATTGGTATTTTAATAGCTTTTATGTCAATACTGTTAGCCTCATATGCTTTAAAAGTTTTCAATTTTTCTAATATTTTTTGTAACATCCTTTCAACAGATTAGGAGTTGTGGTAAAATTTATTGTACCTCGTCTACATATGGTCAATGGTTAATTAGGTTCCAATTTAGTCATGAATATCTTTTACAACATAAGACCAGCTTGGCCTGCTGAGCTACAAATGGTTTGTATGGGTTTCAGTTGGCTGCTAGCCAAAGTGATTCAAACAGTCCAACATAGCTCAATTCAAAGTTGTAATCTGGATTACAAATCTAACCAACCAGGTTATTGATTTGGCGGTGACCATCAGGCAAACCTCTTCTTTGTGTTAAAAAACAATGCACACCCAAATAGGAGTTCCTATCTGCTGTTGTTTCTTGTTATATTAGTGCTGCATCTGGATGTCTTGTTAAGATATTGATTATTGCCAGTGAACATACTCTCATGGTCTCATCTATTAGTCAATTCTTGCGGTTTTTATTCAAAGTGTGCATTCATGTGTGTGAGATGTGTCCTCTTATGTTGAGTGGCATTATTTATTAATTCATTGTCCTTTGTCTTGCTCTGATAGGTAGAGCTTTACGCTGAATATGATCCAAAGATGCTACTTCCTTTCCTTCGCAGTAGTCAACATTACACACTGGAGAAGGTTTGCACTGTCTGTAAATGTTAGGTTATAATGTTGGCATTATTAGTTTTCCTAAATGACACTGCTGAAATTCAACCTCAGGCATATGAGATCTGTGTCAGAAGAAATCTATTAAGGGAGCAAGTATTCATCCTTGGAAGAATGGGAAATTCGAGACAAGCTCTTGCTGTCATCATTAATGAATTAGGAGATATAGAAGAGGTACTTTATGTCATTTTTGGTTGCAGGGATTTCTGCTTCTATCTGTTGCTCCTGGGTATTTTATTTGTATTTGTGGTAATATTAAGGATTGGTTCTAATGAGAAAGTTTTGCTATTGTCCACAGGCTGTAGAATTTGTGAGCATGCAGCATGATGATGATCTTTGGGAAGAATTGATTAAGCAATGCCTCCACAAACCTGAAATGGTATGGAATATGGATTTAAAATGAAGACTGGAAGCTTGCATGCACTTGTCTGATGATTGGTCATATTTGTCATTGTCTTGTTTCAAATTTTTTCTTAATTCTTTCACTAATTGGCAGGTTGGTGTCTTATTGGAACACACTGTTGGCAATCTTGATCCTCTCTATATTGTAAATATGGTGCCCAATGGCCTAGAGATACCTCGGTTAGTAATTTCTCTTAATTCATACTTGAGACAAATCTAATTTAGTTGGAACTGTTGATTTCATTATTTGATTTTTTTAAGCATAAGGTGCCAACTCTCAGATGAACAGCCTGAGGGTTGGTTTACAGTCTCATCACATCCTGTTAACTTCATCGAGTTGCAATACAACTACTGTTATTAGTTGCCCTATCTTGGAGTGGGTTGGTTTTATTTGATTTGTCCATATTCTATTCATGCATTACCCACTATCTACTATGTAGTTACTATTTCACTAAAATGACATTTAATGCCACCAAATGACTCTGCCATGTCAAGATTGTTCAAACTTCTTAATGATTCATGCTTGCACTATTCTGTCATCAAAGATTGTGTCACCAAACATTTCCTTGGGATAATGAATCTCAGAAATTGAAGTCAGTGAGTTTCTGCAGCACATGTTGCCCATATCTTTTAAGACTGGGTCTTAAGAGTCTGCTTGGACATAAGTGGGAGCTCCAATCATGTTCCAAACGGCCTGTAAATTATGCCCAAGCATTCTTCAAAGAGTATCCATCCTGTGGATAAAATCTAGAACTTTAAATTGCAGGGATTTAAACTGAATCACTTCAGCAACTTGCTTGATTCAATTTTCTATTGCATTTTCAGGCTTAGGGATCGTCTAGTCAAAATTATAACCGATTACAGAACCGAAACTTCTCTTAGACATGGGTGCAATGATATTCTCAAGGTACTCTTACTCTTAACATGTGTTTTAAAACTTGAAATTCCTATTTGAGATAGTTGACATTGGTTTAAATATGGATTATGCAGGCTGATTGCGTTAACCTGTTGGTTAAATACTATAAAGAAGCAAAACGTGCAGTTTGCTTGAGCAATGAGGAAGATGATGCTCGAGCCAAGAGGGATGCAAGTAGAGCTACTCAAGCAATAGAGAAAACAACAAGTATGAGAAACATGGAGGTTAAGTCAAAAACTAGGGGTGGTGGAAGATGTTGCATGTGTTTCGATCCTTTCTCAATACAAAATGTATCAGTTGTAGTGTTCTTTTGCTGTCATGCTTATCACACGACTTGTTTGATGGACTCCACCTACACTAATAGCAGCAAAAAAGAAACCGGCACCACTTCTCCAGAGGTCTACGAGTATGAGGAGGAGGATGACGAAGACGAGGATGAGGATAGCCAGGCTGGTGGTCCTCGGATGCGATGTATCTTATGTACTACAGCTGCAAGTTAAGTTTGTGATGCATGCCTGTAGATGTGCATGTGTGATGTGTGTGTGTGTTTGCGTGCTTTTGCTCGCTCAATTTTTTGGGGTTGTCCTTGAGGTGCATATTTTGTGCTCATGCAGATGAAAATTCATGATTCTTTCTTTCACTCCCTAGTTCTTGAATGTTGTGCTTCAACTAGTTTCAACTTCTGTATTATAATCCCTTGTAATTATTGAAAAGTGTAATTAAATCCTTTTTGGCGGTTGATTCATGTACTGTAATTTTGTACTCAAAAGGAAAAAGTTTTCAATACTAGTATCTATGTAATTGTGGCAGTTTAAAAGAATGTATAGGTGGTATAAAAAAAAAGGATTTAGCTAACTTGTGGCTTAGGCACAAAACCCAAAGAACAAGTTTTGGGAATAGCAAGAGGAAGAGTGTAATAATAATGACATTATATTATGTCTAAAGTACCATTCAATAAAATTTAGTCTCCAAATAAAATAAGTTTACGTCAACTAAAATTTTTCATTTAATTAAGAAAATACTTTTCATATTTTTTTATGAAAATAATTAAGGTTTAGTCCAACTATAAATTTTTTTTAAGGGTAAATTTTAAATTTCAAGACCCATTCTCCTAGGGTTTTAGAAAAATAAGTTTAACTTATCAATAAGATTTAGTCCAATTATAAAATTGTTTTATTTTTTAAAAGGGTACTCAATTTTTGATACCCTTTATCATAGGGTTTTAGAAAAAAAAATTATAAACCATTTAATAAACTTTTTTCCTATTCAACAAAATTAGTAGAGTAATAATCAAACTAAGGATAATGTTGACCATAAATATTTATCTTACAGCTTTTACTTTAATTATGTCCTCACATTTAATGTAGTGGGTCCAAAACTTAACAACTTTTTACCATTTTACAAATTTCATACAAAAAGTGGAATTATCTCTGTGATTATAATCAATAAAATTAATAAAATACTTGGAGTTCGGTTGTAGGCTCAACATAAGACTCTTCTCTCTTTCATCAAACCTGCCGCCGCCCTCCATCTCCCCTCCTAACCATCAATCTTTTTTCTTGTTTTAGCCTATTTTCTGTTGGATTATGGAAGACGAGTCTATCTTCCTCATTAATAAATGCAGTTTCGATGGTCATGGGACCTCATTTACTTCTACCCCACCTGGAAAGGAGCTTTGCACAGAGGTTTTACAGTCAAATCCAAGTAAGCCCTCTTACAAATACACTCTTTCCTCTGGTGTTTTAAACCGTTTCATTAATGATGCTTTTGAAACTGTCTCTTTTGATACTTCTGTCTCAAACATTGAGTGTCCTTCTAATGGGGAAACCATTAATATCTCTCTGAGTTCCACTGATAAAGGATCATCAAAAGATGGGCTCAGTCCCTCATCATTAAGGTTTATGGAAAGAAAGTGAGTTTCAAATACCTATCTTTCAAGCTCAATCAAATCTAGAAAATACAGAAAATGCCAATCATGGTTGATCTTGGAGAGGATTTTTTTCTCCTTAAATTTGAGCATGAGTTTGATTACAACTATGTTCTCAAAGAAGGACCTTGGTTTATTGCTGGGCATTTTCTTACTGTTAGAAGATGGGAGCCAAATTTCAAGGCATCAGAAGCGACTTTCTCCTCTGTTGCAACTTGGGTTATACTATCAGAATTACCAGTTGATTATTTTGATGGGGAAATCCTTAGGAAATTTGGTTCTGGCATTGGAAAGCTCATCAGAATTGATAAGCATACTTTAGCTAGTGAGAGAGGTCGCTATGTTCGGCTGTGCATTCAAATAAATATGGATAAGCCTTTAGCAAGACTCATCACAATAGAAGGCAGAAAGTATCCATTATCTTATGAGGGTATAGGCTCTCTGTGCTTTCACTGCGGAAGAATTGGTCATAAACAAGAAGGATGTTTAGATAAAACACCAATTTCAGCCCAAATTGAAAGGACTGTAACAGAGAAAGAAGAAGACTCCTTTGGTCCTTGGATGGTTGTGCAGACCAAGAAAAACAAAAAGGAAAATCAGAAAGGGAAACCACTTTCAAATTCCCTTCAAAGAAAGCCTCTGGCCAATGATAGTGATGTCTCAAAGCTTTCTACCGAGGTCAAAATGCAAAATTTTGCTTCAAAAAAGGCTAACAATCATCAAGTTGACCTTGCTACTAAAAAAGGTAAAGCTAATGCTACATCAAAAGGGAAAGAAATAGTAATTGCCGAAAATGCCCTTGCTAAAAAATTTAATTGGGCGTCTAAAGCCCTCGAACCTAGCGAGTCTTCCTTTATGACCAAAAATCAGATTTCGATAGCTGGGCATTCCATTTCAAGCTCTACTCCAATATCGAGCTCAATTCAGATATTAATCTAGACTCTATTTTGATGAAGGATTTTGAATTTCTCTCCTATCACCAGAGTCGAGACTCTGCTTTGATGGATTTATCTTCACAATTTCCCATTTCCCCCCCAAATCTCCACCTTGTTAATTATTCTCCTTCGAGCCCTAACATTGTTCAAACTGCAATCTCATCAATTTCGCCGGAGAAACCCAATGAGGAACCCACCTCGTCTGCCCGGAAGGAGAAATAGAGTGCGACAACAATAAGAGATCAATCTGAGTGCTCAACTCAGGGAACTCTTAGTGTCGAGAGAGGATCAATCGAGCCCGCCACGACAAAGGAGATGGCTTTCACCGGCCCACTCGTCGACGAACCCTTTTGTCTTCAGAGCTCAGAGGAAAGAGCAAACAATCCAAGCTCGGATCCCTTCCCCGAAAGAGGAATTGAAGAGCAGTATCCCAATGCTCATCACTCTGATGAGCATTCCGATGGACTGGGAACTAAAGTCAACTCTCTCATGGGGGAACCGATGGAGGGACCATAATTAGGACATCCCGATTTGGATGTTGATCATGGAGGAGTATCGCCTACATGTGGGGGCTCACGAATACTAGTTGGACAACAGTTAGATGATAGCTTTCAAGTTAGAGACGAGTCCCAGTGCAAATCCTTTCCGCGTTTACGTAGGATCCTCGAGACTGCACGGGGAGCCGGACAAGAAGATGCACAAGTTCGATGTGTACTCTCCACTGACACTCCAGCAAGTGGCATTAGAGTGGCACCAACGCTACGGAGCAAGAGAGGCAAGGCCAAGCCAGTCAACAAATCCAAATCAAAAAATAGGAATGTCGATGATTGTTTGAAATTGTAGAGGGGTTCGTCACCCAGAATTTGTTCGAGTAGTGAGTGATTTGGTCAGGCTCTATAAGCCAGATATGATGATATTTACTGAAACTAAGGCTCGTTTACAAGATGCCAGTAATATAGTGGGTAGGCTGCCCTTTGATGGTCATCTTGACTCGTCTTCAATTGGGTATCAGGGTGGCATCTGGATCCTTTGACATCGTGATAGGCTGGATATTGAGATGATGGGAGCAATAGAGCAGGAGATTCATGCTACCGTTAAGGTGAAATCTTCGAATCTTTCTTGGCTTTTATCTGCTATCTATACTAGTCCACGTTTAGCTGAAAGGAGAATTCTTTGGTAAAATTTAAAGCTTATTTCTGAATCTCATAGTTTACCCTGGATTATTACTGGTGACTTTAACGAAATTATAGACTCTTGTGATAAGAAGGGCGGTGCCCCTATATCTTTATATAGATCTGCTTTATTTTCGGATTGCCTTAACTGTTGCAATGTTACAGATTTGGGTTTTAATGGTCCAAAGTTTACTTGGACAAATAATATAAACATTAGCAATTTGATCCAGGAAAGGTTAGATAGAGCCTTTGCTAACTCTAGCTGGAGACTTCTCTACCCTAATGTTTCTGTTAGTCACTTGTTTTTTGTTCATTCTAACCATAGCCTTGTTCTTATCTCTCTTGATCTTAAATTTTATGTTGATGGAAAGAAACCTTTTAGGTTTCAAAAGATGTGGCTTAATCACCCTGATTTCTTCCATCTTGTTAATTCCACTTGGAACTCCTCTGGAAATCATCTTGGCTCTACCCTTTCTAGCCTCAAAGAGCAACTCACCATCTGGAATAAAGAGACCTTTGGTAATGTGTTTAGAAGAAAAAGAAAGGTGTTAGCTAGAGTTGCTGGTGCTGAAAAAGCAATGGACAATTTTCCTTCACAATTTCTACTTGACTTGCATAGGTCCCTCAAAGATGAATATAAATAGATTTTAAAGAATAAAGAGGATCTTTGGGCAATGAAATCTAGAGTAAATTGGCTTTTGGATGGTGATAGGAATACAACTTTTTTCCATGTCTCTACTCTTGTTAGGAGAAACTTTAACAAGATTGTTAAATTGAGAAATAATGAGGATGTTTGGATTGATAATCCTAGTGGTATTTCTGACTGGGTGCTCACTTATTTCAGAAACCTTTTTTCTTCTTCACTCACTTCTAATCCTTTCATTTTCACGAATGGACCTTCTAAAATTTCAGTTATCACTGATGCTAACAAAATCACACTTCTTGTCCCTATATCCTTTGCTGAAATTGAGCATATTGTTGGAACTCTCAAACCTTTTAAAGCCCCCGAACCTTATGGACTCCACCCTGGTTTTTATCAAAATTGCTGGAGCACAGTAAAGGAGAAGTTCTGAAGAAACATCCAATCCATTTTTCATTCTTGGATTATGCCCCAAGAGTATAATTCATCTCTTCTCTCTCTTATTCCTAAGATCCCTAACCCTGAGAGGATTGATCAGTTTAGGCCTATTGGGCTTTGTAATTTCCCTTACAAAGTGGTAACTAAGATTTTGGTGAGGAGACTTGGAATTTTTCTTAATAATTTAATCTCTCCTTTCCAAGCTAGTTTTATTCCTGGTAGGACTGTTGTAGATAATGTCATCATTGCTCAGGAACTTGTCAGCTCTTTTACTAGGAAGAAAGGTAAAATGGGCTTTATGGCAATTAAGTTGGACCTTGAAAAAGCCTTTGATAAATTAGAATGGATCTTTGCTCGTAAGATTCTTCATTTTTTCAACTTTCCTTCTGAATGGATTTCTCTTATAATGAGTTGTCTTTCATCATCGAAAATTTATGTTCTTGTAAATGGCACCCAGTTGGAGTATTTCTCACCCTCGAAAGGCATTAGGCAAGGTGACTCGATCTCTCCTTACATATTCATTTTATGTATGGAATTTCTTACTTTAAAAATTAATGGAGCTTGTGCTAGAAAGGAGTGGAAACCAGAAAAATATTCTAGGAACAACCCTGAATTTTCTCATCTAATCTTTGCGGATGACATTTTTCTGTTTGGTAAAGCTGACATCAAAACTGCTACTTCCATGAGAAACGTTCTTCAAGCTTTTTGTGAAGAATCTGGTCCGAGAGTTACTCTTTCCAAATCCAAAGTATTTTTTTCACCAAACACTTGTTCAAACCACAAAGATCTTCTCCTCAATACTTTGGGCATACAAGAAACCATTGATCTTGGAAAGTATCTTGGTTTTCCTCTTCATGTCAGTAGAATTAAAAAAGAGGATTATTTGTTCATAATATAGAAGATGGGGAGGAAGTTAGCTGGGTGGAAATCCAAGCTTCTTTTTGTACCTGGGAGAATTGTGCTAATGAAACTATTTCAGCCTTTTCTATTTAATGTAGACAACTACTAGCCTCCATTCTTAAGGAAATTGATCAATCTTGTAGAAACTTTGTTTGGGGTGACACTAGTTCTACTAAGAGGATCCACATTCTAAATTGGCATGAAATTACCAAGCCCAAGTCTATTGGAGGTTTGGGACTCTCGGACGCCAAATCTCTAAATCAAGCTTTTTTGAGTAGATTAGTGTGGAACTTCAAGACTAAGCCTAACTCTTTATGGACTCAAACCTTGCATTCAAAGTATGGCACAAACTTGCAGTGTAAAAAACCCAATGCCTCTCCTACTTGGAAGGCAATGGTCTAGGCAAATCCTGTAGTGGAACTAGTTACTGGTAAGGCTATTGTCAGCGGGAACACAACCTCCTTTTGGTTCAATAATTGGACCTCCATCGGACACCTCAGAACTCTTTTACAAGGTCCTTTCAACTTTAGTGAGGAATTTTTAACTGTGAAGCAATTTTTTGATTATCCAGATATTGTGTCATTCTCGTTTCCTCAAATCTGTATGGATGCTTTTTTGGCTACTTCTATTCAAAGTAACTGCTTTGATCCTGATTTTTTTTTCTGGTCTGCATCCTCTGATGGAAACTTCTCTCTTCAGTCTGCTTATAACTTGTCTAGGAACCTAGATTTCTCCTTGGATAACCATTCTTGGATTTGGAAACTAAAGTGTCTTCCCAAGCTCCGTTTTTTTCATTCGGAAATGCTTCCTAGAAATCCTGCCAACTAAGGATTTCTTGTCCAACAGGGGCATTTCCATTGAAAATTCTTGCCCTCTTTGTAATTCTCTCCTAGAACATTTATTTCACCTCTTCCTGGATTGTCCCTCCACTTCTAGTCTCTGGCAGCACCTTGGTTTCTCTACTGTGTCTTCCTCCTTTAAATCTTGGTTAAAAACTGCTGTTTCCTCTAACACCTGCTCCATTTATCACTCGGTGCCCCAAGGACTCATCAACATCTACCTGTTATGGGAAATCTGGAAATGGAGAAACAATAGAATTTTTAATTCTAGAGTCCCCCTTCACTCAAAACAATTGCCTCTCTAATGCTATTTCTGGTGCTACTGAGTTTTTTGCTCTTAATTTTAACAAGAGGTCTTCTGCTGTTGACTCTTTTATTCATGTTAAATGGAAACCTCCAGATTCTGGTTGGGTTAAACTGAACTGTGATGATTCATCTTTTGGAAATCCTGGGAAAGCAGGTGCATGTTCTCTCCTTAGGGATTCTAATGGAGTTTTGGGTAGGTGGCACTGCAAGGCATTTAGGACAGACAACCAACTTCATGGCTGAATGTTGTGCACTCAAAGATGGACTTACTCTTGCACTCTCTCTTAACATTAGGAGAATTATTGTTGAGCTTGATGCCTCTGTCTCTGTGGTTGTGTCTGTTGTTACCTCTGCTTCGGTTTCTAATCTTAGATATGCTCCTCCTATCAATGAATGCAGGTTCTTACTCAAATTTGAGAAGAGCAAAGTTCAACAAGTATTTCGAGAAGCAAACTTTTGTGCTGATGCTTTAGCAAAGCATGGCAGCAAATGCAAATTATTATGTAATAGCTTTAGTGAGGCTACTTTTACTTTTGTTCAGCCTCCGACATTTGTTTTAGATTTGCTGCTGCTTGATGCAGCTAGACACGCTTTGTTTCTAACCTTTAATAAATTAATCTATGCTCTTTCTGATCAAATGAAAAAAATGGAATTATCCCCCATTAAAATGGTGGCTTATCTGGTGCATGGGTGCACCAAATGAGCATACTAAAAAAATGTATAGGATGGTTCACAAAGCTACACCTGAACGGTGTAGTCTCCGATAATTGTGGTACACCCGGTAATCCTGACCCTTGGATAAACTTACTTTTATCATGGTGGTAAGATATTAAAAATTTTAACCTGTTAAACCGATCTTAAAAACCCGCTGGGATGAATTTGTATGTGGTAGTCCTCGTGATAAACATTTATACTTTTTTATTCCAACCGTTCATATTACATTTTTTACTTGATTTTTATTTTTTTTCTTTTACCATTTTTTACTTAACTGCAGTCCTTTTTATTTATTCATTAAAAATACTTTTATTATAATTGATGCTTTTTTTATATATATAAAAGCAATATTTGTTTTCCCTCTCCTTTTTCTTCTGGGGAAATTTTCTCATCTTCTCTCATCACGCTCTCGGCAACTTTATTGAGAAAATGTTTTTACTGCAACTTTATTCCACTAGATGATTAAACTAAAGATTATTGATTATACTTCAAAAAAATGGTTGAAGAAAAAAATAAAAATAAACGGTAATATCAACGGTTGGAATAAAAAAGTATAAAATTGTATCATGAAAACTACCATGTACAAACTCATCCCAACATGTTTTTAAAACCGATATAGCATGTTAATACTTTTAATATCCAACGGTCAGGATAAAAATAAGTTTATCCAAGAGTCAGAATTACTGGGTGTATCATAATTGTAAACGGGTATACCAGAGACCACCATACTTGCAGTGGAAATTCATGATTCTTTCTTTCATTCACTCCCTTGTTGCTCTTGAATGTTGTGCTTCATTTATTATAATCGCTTGTAATTATTGGAAAGTGTAATTAAATCCTTTTTGGCGGTTGATTTATGTAGTATAATTTTGTACTAAAAAGAAAAAGTTTTTCTATTAAAAAAAAGAAAGAAAAAGTTTTCAATACTAATGGCCATTTTGCATATGACACAAAGTTTAATGTAATAGTTATTTGTTTTTCTTAACTTTCCAAATTTACCCATCTTAATTAAGACCAAAAAATGGCCCACCACTTTTAGTGTGTTGTGTTTTATAGAGTGGTAGTTGTGTAAAAATGGTTTCCATTTAAGGAAATTGGACATTATTTTTGGAACAATCCAAAATGGTAAGGTGACCATTAAAAGTGGAACGGAGGGAGTAGTATTTAGGTAAGTACACAAATGGTCCCTGAAATGAAACTTTGTTCAATTGAGTTTAGTGAAGGGTTAGGAACAATTGGGTCCTTCCGTCTAAGGATCTGTCAAATCCTCTGACGTGGCACTGAAGTCGTCAACTTTCTGACGGTAGGGCTGAGGTGGACTGACACATCAGTTTTTTGATTAAAAAATTATTTCTTTTAAAAAAAAAATTTGAACTTTTTTTAAAAACATATTTTGGTTTTTTATTTTTGAATTTTTAAATAAAAAATTGATTTTTTAAGAAAAAATTACTTTTTTTGAAAAGAAAAATTGAACTTTTTTTTCTTCTTAAAAACAAAAAAAGGAAAAGAAAATAAGAAAAAAAAACTCAAATTTCATTTTTTT
>AWUE01016564.1:0-18132 GCA_001974825.2 Corchorus olitorius
AAAAACGAAAAAAATATTTTTTTTTCAAAAACATATTTTTTATTTTTAATAAAAAAGCTAACGCGACAATCCACCTCAGCAACGCCGTCAGAAAAATTACGGCGTCACTGACACGTCAGCGAATTTGACGGTGCAATTGACGGAAGGACCCAATTGTTCCTAAACCTTCACTTTAGGGACTCAATTGAATAAAATTTCACTTCAGGAACCAAAATGTACATTCGACTCACTTCAGGGACCATTTGTGTACTTTTACCGTAGTATTTATGTGGAGCAATCTTTTTTGGCGGTTGACAATACTAGTATTTTGAGTAAATTTCATTATTGGCAACTTTGAAGGCTATTTTGTCCTTCTATGTCAAATTTCGAGGGCTATTTAGTCTATCAGTTTCGAGTCATTTACTTCTTTTATTTCACATGACCAAAGGCCTACAATGATTGGTTAAATTGTCCCAAAATTAAAAATTGGAGGGCTTAATTGTCTCAATTTTTTGTTACAAAAAGAACAAAAAGCATAGACTAAAACCTCATTACACCCTCGCCTTTCCTATCCTCTTCAAGCAGAGTTAAAAGCTAATTTGGAGGTTTCTCAAAGCAACTCACCCCTAGAGGATTATCATGCGCCAAAGTAGCCAAAAGGTCAGCACACCTATTACCCTCGCAATAGATGCAGCGTATTTCAGCAATCCAACTATCCTTGATGATCTCATAACAGTCTCGAACCAAAGTATAACAAGGATGAAATGAATCTAAATTCTCATTGAGGAACTGGACAACCATTGCAGCATCCAATTCGACCACCAAGGATGGGATATTTAAAGCCTTAGGCATGAGAAGACCCTGCCGAATACCCCAAAATTTTGCACTCAAAATATTTGTGATGCCATATTCAACATAAACCCTTTCACCCAATTACCATCAGTATCACGGATCAAGCCGCTTGCCGTGGCATGACCATCTGCAGCCCTACGAGATCAATCTGTATTAAGAATAAGATTACCATGCAGAGGAGGCTGCCATTTAATCAAACGTGGTGAAGCCGACAATCTAGCTTAATTGTCTCAATTGCAAGCTTTTCGAAATCGGATCGACTATCGAACCGGTAAAGAGTTCAGTCACTTGATTGATCGGTTCAATCGCCGGTCCAGTCCTTTTGTGAGGATTGGGGTTACAAATATAATTTCTTATATGATAAATATTAGATGTTGTGCCATAATGACACAAAAGGCTTTGGTTATGCTGTAAATACATTTTTCCTATGGTTGTGGGTTCAAATCCCACCACAAACAAATCATTTTTTCAAAATTTTTAAATATAGTCAAACATATTTGAATTCGATCAAAATCGATCCGATTGGTCGGTTCAACACCAGTTAAACCGGTTCTTGAAAAGTCAATGAAACAGTAAAATTGTGTTCTACCAGATCGGACAAGTCACAGATCCCTGGTTGAATTGATCGGACCAGCCGATCTGGTCCAGTTTCAAAAACCATGCTCAATTGAAAGTTCAAGGGCCATTTTATAATAGTTGGGTGACCATTTTGTTCATTAAGCCAATTACTTGCTATTGATAACTCCTTTTTTTCTGGGTTATTTGGGAAAACAAATTCCCAACATTCTGACATTCAAAAAAGTCTCTTGGTAATTATAAATTTTATTTATAATAATATAATAATACCATGCCATATCTTCATGGTTTTTAAACCGGGTTGAACCGGGTACCGAAGGCCTATCCGGTTCGGAGGACATGCCATTTTTCGGTTAGTCAACACCCGGTGTTGACCGGTTCAATCACCACCGGAAAATCGGACTGATTTTGGACATGTTGACTAAATTAAAAATTTAAATTTTGAAAAAAGTTTTTGCCAATGGGGGATTTGAACCCATAACATTGTTAAAAAAAGCATGAGCTACTTAACCACTCTACTAAAATATTATTTTGTCATTGTTATGCAACATATAATATTTATTATATACTATTAAAATTGTTTTTTAAACCTCAATCGCCTTATTGGACCAGACCGGCGATTGAACCATTCGAATCAGTTGAACCGATACCCTTACACCTCTCCGGTTCAACTGTCGGCCCGATTTCAAAAATCTTGCATCTCTTGGTATTTTATAACTTTATATATATTTTTTTGAAGGATATAACTTTATATTAGTACTATTGCTATGGGTTCTTTCATTCTTGTTTGTATTTATTATTTAGTACTATTATATAACATATTGTCACGCCCCGACCCGAAAGTCGCGCACGAACAATCGCCGTGTCATCTCGAAACACGTGCTGGCCGGTCGCGCATTTCAAAGCAACACGAAGCGTCACTATCAGATCAAAAATTAAGAAACATGAATTAAGTATAAATTTAAAATACTAAAGTTTTCAAATCAAAGTAAGTGCGGATTCGTCAAAATCGACAATAGCAATAAAAATATTTCATCAATCGAAAACAAAGTCAAATCGAAATAATAAATCAATAGACAAGAAACAATGCACGATATTGGCAATGAGAAGAGACAATGCCAGTGGGACCCGTTATGTAGTGAGAAGTACCTCTAAGAGCAGTGAACACAGCCTACGCCACCGACTCGACCACCAAAGGAAACGCAGAGTCCTAACTACCCTGAAAACACAGCAAGAATTTGAGGGGGTGAGTACACGAATGTACCCAGTGAGTGAACCACCCTCAAAAGAGGACCCGAGAGGGTGGGGTGCACTCACAACCAAAACAGTTATGAATAAACCAGAGTTATAAAATCAAGTCATAATTCAAAAACAAGTTCATAAAAATAATTTATCATTTTCATCAAACAAATGAGCTGCCAATAAAATCTATCCGGAGTGACCTTGGCCCGAGCCAACCTCCGGAACCGTCAGGGGCATTTTCGTCATCATCAAATAATTAGTAAAAACATCATTTTTCTCATTTTTCCAAACAAGCCCGTTCCCCTGACGTTGGCCTGGGTCCGGTACTGTGTGGTGGCCGCAGCACACCCAGTTTAGCTCCCCTATGCACACGCCGAACCGGTGCAATTATATGGCGTGTCGGGCTTGGAGCGACGAACCATGTGGATCCAAATCAAACCATGGTCCGCCAAGTGAGTTCAACTACTAGCTAGTATAACCACCAACCCAAGCCATACGTACTCGCTGGACCGCGCCAGTCCACAAGTCCCCGTATGCTTATCAACAATTCAAAATCATATTCACATGTAATTCATGCACCCAAAATCATTTAATAAAACCATTTGTAAATTATATAAATAAAACAGTATAAAACAGTTCCTCAACGGGTACCCGTTGAGGACAGCCCACTCACAGTTCAGGGGACTCGTACACCCCCAAAGTCAATCCACTGTGAGCCTAGCCGATGTCTCGATCAGTGCCTAAGCCGTCTGATTGAGAAGCACGTGCAACACAAGATAATCATTAAAACCAGTATCATAATTAAAGTTTATAAACCACAGTAAAACAAAGACAATCAACCAGAACCAGGGTAGTAAACCAAAATACTAAAACAGTCAGAAAATAGAATGATATCACAAGAAACACATAACCCAACCCCATGATTTCACTTAAACGATCTAAGCATGTCTATATAAGCCTTTCAAGGTTGTGAGACGAGTTTCGAATTTGTAATACACAATCTAGAATTCAACTAATCATTTCCGGCATTTAAGGGCAAAACTGTAATTTAGTCAACCAGGGGTAAAGTGGTAATTTTAGTCGACCAAGGGCAAAACAGTAATTTTGACATCTTAAAGCTGTTACGGCGATCCTCTAACCTTACGTGTTCAATTAACGTGATTAGATAAGTCAAATCCTTTTCTAGGGGCAAAATTGTAATTTACTCATTCGGGGGTACAATGGTCATTTGCACTTATTATTGGTTCCATAACTTACATATATGAATTTATTGATGTGACTAATAAGCTCAAATCCTCTTATTTCCACCCTTAAGGGTAATTTCATAAATTTGATGACTAAGGGGCATAATGGTAATTTCATTAATCGAGGTTAACATGGTAATTTTAACCAAAAGGATTACTATGGTAGCTTTCCAATTCCGAAAGTGTGATATTGAAAGGTAAATACTTGTATCACCCTAACAAGGGTAAAAAAGGTAATTATACCTATCGAGGGTATTACGGTAATTTTTCTCTCTTTGAGTACGATGACATTCTTTACGATGACATTCTACTCAGTCGAATTTAAAATCGCAGCTCAAAGAAATAGATTAGTACACTTTTACTAATTAGGGCTAATAAGGTAATTTACCATTCCAAGGGTAAAAACAGACATTTTATGATCTTACGGTTATTACAAAGTAATACAATAATCATCCAAATTTATTAACACAATTGGTGCGGTTGAATTCTTGAAATTCCTCTTTAATGGGTAATTTCGTGATTTAGTATCATAAGGGCAATTTAGTAACTTTACCCATCCAAGGGTAAAATAGTAATTTCATTTCTCAATTCATTGGACCAATTCTTTATTCCAAAATTTCTCTTTAAAAATTATTTTCCTTTTCCTTCCCTTTTATTTTTATTTATTTTCTCTTTTCCCTTATTATTATTTATATATATTTTTTTCTTTTTCCCTTTTTAAATTGGGCCCAAGTCGTTTGGGCCTTTTTTTTTTTTCTTTTTTCCCTCTGGGCCTAGCCCATTTGGGCCAAAGACCCAGCAGGTTGGGCCGCGCAGGCCTGGCCCAGGCGCAGGCCTGCTACCAGGCCATTGGCCTGGTAGCTACCAGCCCAATGACCTGGTAGCTACCAGCCATAAGCTGAGCAACCCGCCGGCCGGCCCTGTACTCGCCGGATTCTGGATTTCCAGATTCCAGCACCTTCTTAAACATTTTTGTTTTTTTTTTAAATATTAATATTTCTAGCAATTCCTAACCCCAAACTTACAAAATTGCATTGCCTCATGAAAAACAAGTTGATTCAAGCTTCAAAACCTTAACTTAACATCAAACAAATCCCAAATAATCATCAAAATTCATCTCCACTTACCTTAACTCCCATACAATGATTCCCATTCATTCCCCAAGCAACTTTCACCTTGCCCTTTCTCTCTTTCATTCTCAAAAACGAAATATGTTAAAAATCAACCTACAAATAGCTTGTAAATATTAAAATTTCCAAGGATTTTCCTTCCTCACCTTTGTTCCTCAAACCCATTCAAATGCCCATGAAATCCAACATAAAAGGCAAGGCTTGAGAGCTCTAGATTAAAGCTTAAATATTCTATTGTTGCATGCTAATTTTTTGTTAGAATGAGAAGTTGGAATTCTAGAGAGATGAGTGGGCACTTACGGCAATGTAGAGAGGGAGAAGAGCTAACTAACGTGGAAAATGAAGAAGAGGAAAAGAGTGAACTCTTTTATAGCAAGTGATGGTAAAATTACATTTTTTAGCCCAATAACTCTCATTTCCTTCTCATTGGTCCCCAAAACTTTCCTTTCAATTTATTTTGATATTCCACCACACCATTTAAATTTAAGTAAAATTTAATTTAATTTAATTTAAAATTTAGGCTTCACAAATAGTCCTTTTGCCTTTATGGCCCTTTTTAAAATCAAGTCCCATAACTATTATTTTTAATCAATTGAGGTTTAACTATCTTTTCCTATTACTTCTCATATTTAATTACTTTTAATCACCAAAATTTATATTAATGGTCTTACACATATAATAATAAAATGAGCGCTAAGCTAGTATAAAAAAATGAGTGCTATGCTGTATGCCTGTATCAAAATACTAGTACCACTTTGAAATTGAAACATTTTTTTAAAGGAAATTTTAAGTAAATTATTTTCTTATTAGATATATACTCCCTCTGTCCCATTATATAAGTCCCTTTTAACTATATCATCAAGATTAAGAAAATTAGTTATGACACAAAATTTTATGTACTTTTACCTTTATCTTCTATTTTTACCCTTGTTATTTTTCCCCACTAATTCTCTCTCCTCCTACTCATTCTCTTAACTACCAAGGATAGTATTGGAAATAGCTAAAAAATATGCTTTGGAATTTATAAAGGGACTTATAAATTGGGACAAAGAAAGCTTCTAGAAGGGGACTTATATTATGGGATGGAGGGAGTATAATATATATTATTATTATTAATATATAAATTAATAAATACAAAATACGTACGAATTTGAAGAGCTGATATGACTTGCATGCTACAGCTAGCATGCATATTGGTGGATTATACAAACCGACTTCTTACTGACACGACGTCAGTCTGGTCCAATTAATAGGAGCCTTTGGATGTTAATGGATTTAATATGAAACATTAATATTGCATACCAAAAATAAGGTCAATTTGTAAATGACCTGCTTACCTTTTGTAACGGTTTTTGTGTTACATGTTATGTTATATAAAAAATAAAATGTATAAAATTCTTTTATTGAATGGTGTGCTTGTCAGGAAGAGACAAAAAATGATTTCTAACTTTGAAGTTTGAAGACGTGACTTTAGAATTTAACATATATTTATCTTATTGTTATCAAAAAATATATATTTATGGTATCAAAAAAATATATATTTATTTTACATTTAAATTTTAAGGAAGAGTTTGTATTTTAGAATAAATTTGAATGTATAAGAAATCTAATTCAATATATATCTCTATACATATATTTATTTAAAATTTTGTGTATTATTAAAGTTAAATAATTAGTAAAATCATAGGATTTTTTTTTTGAAAATCAAATTTTCTTTCATTTTTCTTTTCACTTCAAAATCACTGTGGAAGAACAAAAATGAAAAATAAATTCACACATGCATCTATCACTGTGAACCAGAACAATTCTTGTCCAAATCTACAACAGTTGGTTTACAAATGAATTCAATAGAATTTATAGAGATGTAACCTAAAAGAATCTTCCTTGTTTTGAGTTTGATGGGTTTTTAGTAGATCTGAGATAAGAAGAATTAAAACGGCTGGTTAGAAGAAGAATATACAAGCAAGGAGGAAAAGATTGAAAAAAAAAAACAAGCAAGATTGGATTCGGAATGTGGAAAATAGCGATCCAAATTTATAGTATTTTGAGACTCCAATTTTCTTAGATCTGCAAAATTTTTAGTGGATTTTGTAGAAACAAAGGCTAAATTTACGTTCAAGACATCAAAAAGGTTGTGTCCGAAAAATTTCAAGTCAAACGGAGCTCCGACACGGTGGTCATGCGACGACAAACAGTGGCTTTTGGAGGCTGAAAGCTGGGCTGGATTTACAGAGAGGAGGTGGAAAGGATAATACGAAGAAGACGAAATAATGAAATGAACAACTCAAATAAAATAAAAATAAAGGAAAAGCTTTTATTTATATTTAAATATATGACGTGTTTAGCATTTTTAGTTTGAGGTAACTACAACACAAATGAGTTTTAAAGACATATATATTAGTCTCCAAAAGTTAATTTTTTGCCTCTATAGGTTTTAGAGGCAAATATGTTATCTGTCCTGCAAAGTCCAGTCGCTAAATGTATTTAGCGGCATATTAGAGGCAAATAAATAAATGCCTCTAAATTGAATAGATAGAGGCAAATTTATATGCTTTTAAAAATGGTCTAAAACAACCTTTTAACTGTCTCTTATAATGTGTTTAAAAGCAAATATATCGGTCTCTAATAATCATCTTAATTGCCTCAAGTTCTTCATTTTGTACCAAACCTGAATTTTGAAATTTTAATTTGTTTAATATTTGATTAATTTATCTATTATCTTGAATATAACTATTCTTTTATATTATTTATAGAATTCATTGGAATAAAAAATTTGATTATAGTGAATTTAATTAAATAAAAACTCAATTACAATATAAATAAAAAGAAAAACTATCCAAAAATATTTACAGAAAAAACTTAATTGTACAAGAGAAAAAAGAACTGTATTTATCAACAAAAAAATTGTTAGAAGAATTTTCCTTCTGCAGCCGGGGTGTTCTTGTTATAGTTGTGCTGATTCTAGAGACTACTCTGGTCAAGGAAAAGATGCCTTCGATCACTTGTATGCCCATGTCCATTTCATATATGCTCTCCTAACAAAGCTTAATTTGTTTTCAACAAAATTCTTCAGTACTCGTTCACTTGGGAATTGATGAAAAATATAATGAAACCTAATGAATTAACAATGTATTAATGGAGGATTAGTATAGCAACCACAAATTCCAATAACAGAAAGAGTAGGGAAAAGGAAAAAAAAAAAAAGAAATACACATTTGATTTGTATCCAACTCCACTAGAGACTATATATAAGAAATAAAAAGAAAACCATTAAATGAGAGAAGCATACTTGTGATTTTTGGTTGGAGAGCAAAAATAATTAACTTTTGATTCAAAGAACCCATGCATAGAATAGAAGATGCTTATGGAGTTTTTTTTCAGAGAGCCAAATGAGATTGGATTTTATTTAAAAGTTTAAAATTAGATAGAAATATGGGAGAGATGGTGTAGTCGGGGGAAGGAAATAGGAGGGAGGGGCGGCAAGCTAAAAAAAAAAAAGTGGTAATTAGGGTTTTATATATATATATATTTAATGAACAATGAGTTTTTTTTTCCTTTTTGTTAACCTAGCTTTTTTCTTTTAATTTAAAATAAGTGATAATGTATTATTAGAGGCGATTAATTTTTTTGGTGAAATTATTAGAGGCACATTATTTCTTGAAAAAAGGAATATATAGTAATTTTATAAAAAACTTTTATATTTTAAATTATTACTTACTAATTGAAGCCATTATTTCAAACAATAGAGGCATATTTTTTTGTGCCTCTAAATACTAGGTATTAGAGACAAATAAAACAACTTACAAAGGCAAATGTTATATTAGCCTCTAAAAAATAGATATAGAGGCAAATGTGTAATTTGTTGCTAATTGATTGTCTCTTCTAATAAATTGTTTTGTAGTGAGTGTTTTAGTTTTTGTATGACTTTTGGGTATAATCTTTTTTTAACCTCTCTGATTTGTACATATATTCAATTTAAGCCCCTTTTTTTTTTCATTCAGTTAGGTCTTATAATTGGTACTTTGGTTCAATTAGACCCCTTATGGAAATAATATATTTGTATGTATTAAACAATACACCCTTTCGGTTAGGATATTATTCTAATTAAAGCGTATCACGATCCTAAACGTCGTACTAAATACATATACCCACTCTGTACCATCGAACCTTCATCTTACGTTCCACATTCCAGTTCCCGTTTCACGTACCGGGACGTACCCCGATCCAGGTAATATCTGCCACATGTGGAAATAAAATAAATTTCTATATTATACATATTTGATATGTCTTCTTTAAATCTAGTATCTATACATATATGTTTTCTCAAATCTAATATTTAGGCGTTAAATCATTTCCAATTCACTGTTTTAGTAATAAGAAGTATACATCATATGCATTATAATTCATTTATCAATTATCTCTTATATTATTTTTTTATCTAACCAAATTACTATTTTCTTGGATGAATAACCAAATTACGCATGTTCATTCATTAAATTAAATGCATGTTACACTTGCATATATGAATAACATATATCAATATCACTAAAAAAAGATATATTATAGTTAAATAATCAATTGTCTTAATCTGCCTCTAATTTTAACACTTAAAATTTAAATCATTATGTACGCATGGTCAAACCCCAATAGATGATGGTCAAACCCCAAAGTTCGATAGTCAAGCCACAAAAAACATTTCATTGAATATGCATGGTCAAACCCCAAAAAATATTATACATGTATAGTCAAACCCCAAATAATGATGGTGAAACTCCAAAGGTTAATAGTCAAACCACAAAAAACATCATTGTACATGCATGGTCAACCCAGAGGATGGGCTCAAACCCCAAAGTTCGATAGTAGAACCACAAAAGGATGATGATCAAACCCCAAAATTCAATAGTCAAACCACAAAAACATCATTATACATGCATAGTCAAACCCCAAAGTTCGATAGTCAAACCACAAAAAACATTTCATTTTATATGCATGATCAAACCTCGAATTTTGATAAGCAAACCCCAAAGTTTGATAGTCAAACCACAAAAAACATTTTATTCTATATGTGTGGTCAAACCCCAAAGTTGATAGTCAAACCACAAAAAAATATTGTATATGTACGGTCAAACCCCAAATTTGATAGTCAAACCACAAAAATATCATTGTACATGTATGGTCAAAGCTCACAGGATGATGGTTAAATCCCAAAGTTTGATAGTCAAACCACAAAAATCATCATTGTACATGTATGATCAAACCTCAAAGGATGATGGTCAAACCCTGAAATTTGATAGTCAAACCACAAAAAGCATTAATTCATTGCATGGTCAAACCCAAAGGATGATGGTCAAACCCCAAAGTTCAATAGTCAAACCACAAAACATCATTGTACATGCATGGTCAAACCCCAAAGGATGATGGTCAAACCCCAAAGTTCGATAGTCAAACTACAAAAAACACTTCATTGTACATGTATGGTCAAACCCCAAAGTTTGATAGTTAAACCACAAAAAACATTATTGTACATGCATGATCAAACCCAAAGTTTAGTAGTGAAACCACAAAAAAAACTTATTATATATATGGTCAAACCCCAAATTTTGATAGTTAAACCCCAAAGTTTGATAGTCAAATCACGTTAAATCTTATCCCAATCGAAGCACCCACCATATTTTTGCCCAAAAACCGTGTTTAAGTCAAATGATATAAGGTATTAGTTTGAGGTTTCGGGTTTCGAGTTTTGTACATAAATATGTTGTATTAATTTTATGTAATGCTATAAATCATTCTATCAGAAACACACATTAAGATTTATAAATTATATTGATGATAGCTAATAACCAATGAATTGGAGATATATAAGTATTTAAATTATTATGTTTAAAGAAACACATATAACACTATGAGTAAAATAATGGTTAATGAATTATAATCAATAATAAAGCACCATATTGACTGCCAAAATATAATAATTCATTTTTTAGCGTTTAAATATAATAATTTTAAGTATTAGGTAAAAAAATTAAAAGTATTAATTTTTTCATTAATTTTTATGAAAAGTGGGAAATTTATGAAATTTTGGTTTATAAATAAACTAACCGAACCGACTGAATAGTTCAGTTTGACTATTTTTTCGGTTGGGAGGAAAAATTTCGGTCGGTTTTGATCGGTTGCACACTCCTAATCTCAATTTACTAGAAATTCAAACTGAACTGACCGATTGCACACTCCTAAGTTATTGGAGATTTGAGATTACTTTTATTAATAGGAAAATTATTCAATACACTATCAATGAAGTTTAACAGACTACACATGAGGGTTAGTTACATGTGTCATCTAGGGAATAATTTGAATTTTAAAAATAAAATTAAATCAGAAAATAGGTTTGTGTCAACTCCTAACCCTGCTTGTGGAATCCAAATTTTACACTTTCAGTAAATCAAATAATTACCTTTACTAATATACACTAATAATTAGAGTGATACAACATATATGGGAAATTATGGTTGAAATAACAAAAACTATATATAGAAAAATATTCAATATACATGTCATTTTAAAGATATCAATGTAATTTTTATAATGATATTTTCTTTATAATTTAATTTTAGATATCAATGTCATTTTAAAGATATCAATGTAATTTTTATAATGAAATTTTTTTATAATTTAATTTTAGTTTTTTTTTTAATTTTAAAAAGTAAAAAAGAAAAAAAAGTTAAAGAAATTTTCTTTGCTCTAATGCACCCCAGTGTCTCAAATTGAGATATATGCAATCAACATGTGTGTTTTAATGTGAAAAAAATAAAATTCATTTATTGTACAAAAAGCTTTGAGTGCAGTGGGACCCGCTGGACAAAAGGTTCACTTTTTTCTCTTTGTAATTTTGTCTTCTTCTGCTTCACTTTTACAATCTGCACAATTTCCCAATTGATTTGACCACTTGTTTTTTAATTTCTCTCACCAACTTTACGCAATACCGGATGGGTCAAAGGTAACAATTTTCTTACTTTTCATCACCATCAACGGCTCATGTTGTTTCCCGCCTAATCTAACGGGCGTAATAATTACGTCTGATTAGAAGGTGTCGGTCTTAATTAGCCATCATGCATGTTCTGTACTCAATAGTCAACTCATGACAACGATATCTCGTCCTCCTGATTATACTATTATTTTGCTACAAGCCTACAGGTAGACCTGTTCATGGGCCGGGCCGGGCCTAGCCTTGAGATTAAGGCCGTTAGTGTTGCCCAAGCCCGGCCCATTTATAAACGGGCCTCAAACTTTTGTCCAAGCCCGGTCCATTTATCAAATATTTAGACCAAGGCCCGTCCAAAAGCCCGTTCAATATTTTTTTAATAATTATTTTAAGAATTAAATTATATTAATTAATTATATAAATATAATTGTAAATATAAAATATGATATATACTACCTATAACATACTATTCTCATTGATAATAAGATTTTCTACATATATTATTCATCTTTTTCTTATTTAACATACGGTGTACGTATAAAGTATATTTAATATATATTATATATCAACAAATAAAAAATAAAAACAAATATATTTCCTTAATCGGGCCGGGCCCGGGCCGGGCTTGGGCTTTTGCTCTCATACCCAAGCCCGACCCATTTAATAAACGGGCTTGATACTTTTGTCCAAGCCCATCCAACGGGCTTAAAATTCTTGTCCAAGCCCTTTAAAATATCGGACGGGCTTACGGGCTTGGGCGGGTAGCCCGGCCCTTGAACAGCTCTACCTACAGGTTACAGCTAGCACCGTAGCACGTGCTTGTGCTCCCAAATTTTGTCTTTCCCTATGTAAAATTTTAAATTTCCAAAGAAAACTTTATGAAAATCTGTCAAAAAAAAGAAAAGAAAATTTGTCATTTAAAAATTTTGTTCAAAGAAAATTCCTTATGTATAGTATAGGACTATAAATATATATATATATATATCAAATAAAAACAATTCAAAAACCAAAACCCATTGGAATTTGAAAGATACAAAGAAACTACTCTCTTTGTTCTTTTCTAGTATGATCTTTTAAAATCTCTAATGAATGATGATGGATAGGCTCAAAACTTTCAATTTATCAATTTATGGTATGAGTACCAACTGAGAGGAAAATTTGGGAATTATACTTTATCTATTTCAATTCATTTCATTTCTTTGTACCAATTAGACTTTCCTTATACATGTGGCCTTGAATTCCATAATAGTCCCAATGTTATGTGTTTGTCCATTTAGGGCCCGTTTGTTTCGCAGTATTGTTTGCGGTAATGTCCAGATATATTCGGGTAAGGCACTGATTTTAAGTGATTTACCCTCATTTGGGCACTGTGGCGTTGGGCATGTGAAATATCCTTACGCACCATTATTCCTGTGGGCTCAATGCGAGGGTATCAGGATCATGGACGGATCTTGACGCATAGAATTGGGGGGCCAAATTGAATATAATTATTTTAAGGGAGGCCAATTTAAAATTTTTAGTGGAAGTACATGTATAATATATGAAATCTACAAATTTTGGGGGGAAGCCCTTCAAACTATAAAGAGAATCCACCCTTTATCAGGATACCCACTCTGCAAAAGGGTATCTGGGATACCCGATCGTTTTACTTAATCTACCTGAACATATTGATCTGTGTGAATATATCTCAATACCGCGTAACAAACGACCCTTATACAATGTTATGGCGCATTTCTTTACCAATTTCTCATTTAGGATTTTCAAGAAATAGATTATTAATGTCAATGAAATACAAAGCTAGCCATAGCCCATAGGTATGATAGATATATATAATGAAATGAATTGATTGCCAATCCTCTCTAAATCTTTAGATGCAATGCAACATTCACCCCAGTTTTTTACATTGGATTTTAATTAATTTAATTTATATTTAATTTCCCAACATTAAAATATCTTTCAAAAAGTCATTTCCTCGTCACTTTCACAAAGCCAAACTAGTCGAATTAAACTCTAAATTGAACTTAAAATAATAATAAGAAAAAAAAGATTGTGTAGCTAATACTCAAGCTTTTCATTAAAAAGAATTTCTTTCTACTTTAATGATACTCTTGTGCAAGCGAGGTGATTGAATTAGCTCGAAAGTACAAAGACAATTTTATAAATTAAAAATGAAAATTTAGTAGGGCATCGACTTATAGAAAATGAGTTAGAGTTAGCATCAATTCTGATTTTTATTTTGGTAGAAACAAGAACATATTCATTAACTTAAATCAACAGAACGAAACATAACAGTATCTACTGCATCAAGCAGTATTAAATCTTTTACAAAAACAGGGGGAGTTCTGAATAAGATAAAAGACTCCCTCACCTCATTACAAATAAGGGAGCTTCCCTTCCTAGCTAAGGCATCGGCCGATCGATTCCCTTCTCGGAAAACATGTTGAAATCTCACTTCATCAAATTGTTGCATTAACCACTTGCAATCATTTATGATGGCAGCATATTTTGGATTAGTATCAGGGTTAGAAGTAGGAAACAACAGATATGATAGCAGTTGCATCAAGTTCCACAACTAATTTGCAAACATTGAAATTTCTTGCTAATTCAAGACCATCTTTTAACGCCCAGCATTCTGCCAAAAAGTTAGAGGCATAGCCAATGTACCTAGAGGTACCTGGCACCCAATTACCACTGTCGTCTCTAAGGATGGAGCCAGCTCCAGCCTTACCTGAATTCCCAAGAGACGAGCCATCACAATTCACTTTAAACCACCCAGGATCAGGTGGTTTCCAAGACACTGGAACTGTCAAATGGTGGATAAGTTTAACTTTCCCTGTTAGTGCAAAAAACTCAGTTGCTTTCTTAATAGCTCTAAGCACAATATTCTTCCTGACAACACTATTATGGAAAACCACTTGGTTTCTTTCAAGCCAAATCTCCCAAAGAAGGTGGGCAAACAGTAAGAAATAAGGGATGCGGGGTTTAACCAGGAAATCCTTCCACAAAAGATTTTCCCTAACCCAAGAATCAAAGGGTAGATTAGTTTGCAGACTAAACCCCGCCTCTTGCCACAAAGGTTTTATAATAGAACAGTCTCTAAAAAGATGTTGAGGTGATTCCTCATCTAAGTTGCAGAAAGGACACGCCAAAGAAACAAAAAAACCTCTATGAAACAAAAGGGATCTAGTAGGCACAATCCCATGAAGGATTTTCCAGAGAAAAATTTTTAACTTCAATTATCAGTTACTTAAGCTTCCAAACCCAGAGCCAGAAATTATCAGTTACTTCAATTCCCTTAGCAAGGTTATAGGCGGACTTGATGGAATAGTGACCATCACTGGAAGCTTTCCAAACAAAAGAATCATTTTTATCCCCAAAGGAAAGAGGATTAGCTAAGCAAAGATCAAAAATATCCGCCGGAAAAGGAAAAAAAAATAACATATTCTCATTAAAAGTTTGGTCAACAGTAAGGTAGGCTTCCCCAAAATTGAAAGGCCCTTGCAACACTGATCTTAACGGTCCTAGACCAGTCCAATCCTCGAACCAAAAGGAAGTATTCTTACCATTAATAATTGACTTGACAGTCCCTTTCTCAACTAACTCATTAGCCCAAACCATAGCTCTCCATGTAGGAGAGCTAGAAATCACCTTATTATTTAAGCATCTGCCATATTTAGCACTCAAGACCACGGCCCATAAAGAGTTTGGATTCTGTTTGAAGGACCAAACAAGTTTCCCCAGGATGGCTTTATTCAAAACCCGAGCCTCCTTCAGACCTAACCCTACCGCCTCTTTTGGCTTAGTAACCTCATTCCAATTAAGTAAATGAAGCTTCTTTTTCCCTTCTTCCTTCCCCAGATAAAGTTTCTGCAAATTTGATCAATTTCTTTACAAATCAAAGCAGGGAGAATCCTACACGGCATAGAGTAGGCCGGTATAGATTCTAACACAGAATTAGTCAAAACAAGTCTACCAGCAGTAGACAGTAACTTAGATTTCCAACCCGAGAGTTTCTTCCTCAATTTATCAATTAAGAAAAGATAGTCATCCTTCTTAAATCTTGAAGTATGCAAAGGGAAGCCTAAGTACTTTCCTAAATCATTAGTTTCATTCACACCTAGAGTATTCACCATGTTTGACTTGACAAACTCTGGAGTATTTTTGGAGAAAAACACTCTAGATTTCTCTAAATTAATGTTCTGCCCTGATTCTCTACAAAAGTAAGAAAGCACATTGACCATAGCAGAAGCTGTTTTCTTATCAGCCCTGCCAAATAAAATAATATCATCAGCAAAAATAAGATGGGATAGTGCTGGGCTATTTCTAGAGAAATTCACAGGCATCCATTCCTTGTTATCACATGCATCAACAATACCAAGACTAAGAAAGTCCATGCACATAATGAATAAATAAGGGGAGAGAGGATCCCCTTGTCTAATGCCTCTGGAAGGGAGAAAAAAAATCCATGGGAACACCATTAACAAGAGTAAAAATTCTAGCAGAAGATATACAATTCATAATCAAATCAGAAAGGTCTTTAGGGACCTGAAAATGGTTTAGGACAATTCTCATAAAACCCCATTCCAGCCTGTCATAGACTTTTTCCAAATCAAGCTTAACTGCCATGAACCCAGTTTTGCCTTTTTTCCTACCAAAGGTGTGTAAAAGTTCCTGTGTAAGAATCACATTATCAACACCCTTTCTGCCAGGTATAAAGCTAGCTTGAAAGGGAGAAATCTAGTCATGTAAGAAGGGTCTAAGTCTTCTAACAATGATCTTAGTCACTACTTTGTACGCAAAGTTACAAAGGCCAATTGGTCTAAACTGCCCAATTTTTTGAGGGTTAGGAATTTTGGGAATTAGAGAAATTAGGGTGTCATTAAGCCTAACATGTATCTCCTTTTTGGCAAAGATATCTCGAATATCATCACAAAATTTGTCCTTTAAAATATTCCAACATCTCTAAAAAAAAGCAAGGATGTGGACCATCAGGTCCAGGAGCTTTGTTGGGTTTAAAGGACCAAACAATTTTTTGGATCTCAAGGTTGGAGATGGGTGAAGTAAGACAGGTGTTAGCCGCATCATCAAGAGTAGCAGCTAAGCAAGGCCTTGGACTAACCAGCCTAGATTCAACTAGATGGGAGGTTGTGAATAAACCAGTAAAATGTTGTTGAATAACATTTCTAATATCCTCAACCTTGTCCAACCACACTCCCTCGTTATCCTGGATTTTAACAATCTTGTTAAAATTTCTTCTAACTAAAGTGGAAACATGGAAAAATTTGGTATTTCTCTCACCATCAGTCAGCCAGTCCACTCTTGATTTCATCATCCAGATATCTTCCTCATCTTTCAAACTAAGATTATACTCTAGAGATAGGGCCTTATGAAGATTAAGCAAAATCAGGGAGGGATTAACACTAATCTCCCTTTCGACCCCCGCCAGCCTAGCGAGAATCTGCTTTTTCTTCTTGAATACATTCCCAAAAGAATTTTTATTCCAAACAATAAGGTTCTCCTTGATAGACTTCAACCTATCACAAAGACCCCCATCCCCTTTTTCCCAACTCCCCTTCATAAGAGGCAGGAATTCAAAATGGTTGAACCACATAATTTGGAAACGAAAAGGTTTACAACCCCTAGAAATCCCAATATTATGGAAAGAAATTAGTAGAGGGCAGTGATCAAAATGGGTTCTAGGTAAATGAGCCACAGAGGCATCAGGAAAGGTAAGTCTCCAATCTGGGTTGGCTAGGGCCAAATCAATCCTCTCTTGAATTAAACAACTAACCTTTCTTTTGTTAGACCATGTGAACCTAGGGCCTTTAAAGCCTAAGTCAGTGACATTGCAAGAATTCAGACAATCAATAAAAGCTCTACTCCTAGGAACAGACATAGGGTTGCCACCCTTTTTATCCGTGGAATTCATAATTTCATTAAAATCACCAGTAATCAACCAAGGCAACTTTGGGATAATTTGCGTATTGTTGCTGATAGTATCAATTCTGAAAATCTTTTAGGATAATGGAAAAAGGGTGTGCATGCCCTTCTAGTTTTCTTATTTCAGGTTTTCCCTGCTTTAGTAGTAAGTATCAATTTACAAGCAAGAGTTGACAAAAGAAGACAAAAA
>AWUE01016565.1:0-11467 GCA_001974825.2 Corchorus olitorius
AAGTATATTTAAAAAATTCTAATATATATAAGTTTTTTAATTAAAATAGTAAAATGGTAAAAATTATAAAGATATTAGATTTAATTAAATAAAAATAGAGTTTTTAGTTGAGTAAAACTATAAAAGTTTAAACAATGACATTTAAGAAATATATTCGAAAAATAAGGGTATAATGGGCGATTCAAAAGTTTTACAGGTGAATGTACTTTTTAATATAGTACTAGTCTTCACTTCCACGTGCGTTGCACGTGACCCATCCTGTTTTTAGTAAATAATAAATTTAAGAATTAAACATTAAAAAATACAAGGCTGACCCAATTGATCCGAGTTCTAAATCCGAAAAATACAAAACCCGAGTGACCTGAGGCCAAAACCCAAACCCACCTGACCCTAGACCTAGCATACCCGAATGATCTGAACTCAGATGAGTCAAAACCCGAATGACCCGAGAAAATTATAAACTAAAATTATATTTTATTCAATAAGATCCACATTGTTATAATTTTAACCATTATAAATTATCATTTATTCAAACCCAGCTAAGCAATAACTTGAGAAAATTACCTGACTCATTTGACCTAGACTCAGATGATTCGAAACTTGTCCAACCCACCTGATTGACTCCTCTAACTTTATAAGTCAAAGGAAATAATTATATGTTACTCTTCTTTTTATTTTTAAAAACTTTAAATTCTTATTATACACTCCAATACATTAAACTACCAATACACACTCCAAAAATAGAAAAAAGGTTAATCACAATAATTAAATTTTAAATAAATAAATTTTTAACTTAATTAGTTTTAAAAAATGATGAATAATTAATGATTAGTTTTAAACTTGATAATAATACTTTTATTAGTTTATATATAATTGAAATGGGTCCAGATTTAACAAAAAGTCTCAAATTTTTTAAAATTAAAATGGTAAAAATAAAATATTTATAATAATATTGAATTTAATTAAATAAAAATAGATTTTTTAGTAGAATAACTGTAAAAGTTTATTTCTAAAAAAATTGTAAAATTTAAAAAATTTCATTTAAGAAATATATTTAAAAAATTATAATATATATAAGTTTTTAAAATAAAATAGTAAAATGGTAAAAATAAAATAGGTATAAGGATATTAGATTTAATTAAATAAAAATAGAGTTTTTAGTTGAGTAAAACTGTAAAAGTATATTTAAAAAATTCTAATATATATATAAGTTTTTTAATTAAAATAGTAAAATGGTAAAAATCATAAAGATATTAGATTTTTTTTTTAGCAGAATAAAGATATTAGATTTAATTAAATAAAATTAGAGTTTTTAGTTGAGTAAAACTATAAAAGTTTAAATAATGACATTTAAGAAATATATTCAAAAAATAAGGATATAATGGACGATTTAGAAGTTTTACAGGTGAACGTAGTTTTTAATATAGTATAGATAGATATGTGTAACCTATTTTACCTTCCGAATTTATACATCGGAAAGTCGTTTCTAGCTGCCTAAAGAAATTACACGCCAAATGGGAAAGGGGAAAAAATGGCAAAGGATATTTATTTGGATTGGGCAAATAATTTTTCACGTTGGCGGGCCAGAGGCCAGAGCCTTCTGTTAGTTTGGGCGTGCAACTAATTTTTTTGAAATGGAGTCGGAGGCAATCAACTACTTGGAGTCCATTTAGGCCCACAAGACAAAAGTAGTACTATATATTGTGCATAACAGTAGGCTCTTTCTTGTTGGCTACGCGAAGAAACAAAATAGAAAAAAACCTAATTTGCTTTTGAGATTTCCCTTTCAACGAGAAGCATGAGTCGTGGTGGCGGTCGGGGAGGGGGAGTCGGAGGCGGAGGCGGAGGCATAGGAGGTAAGGAAGCCTTCCTTCTTATTTTCTCTAGTATTTTTGATGATTATGCAACTGCTTCTCTGCCTCTTTTGTTGTTCATCTATATGTTGGGCGTGAATTTGTAAATTATGTCCGACGTTTATGATTATATATATAATCACTCAAAGTTTCTTTTTTTGCTTTTTTATGTGACTGCGATTTCTGTAGGTCGTATCAATTAACTTAATTGTTGTTGAATCGGAAAAATTGGATTGTTCCTCACGCTCAAAAGCAAGCATATATATATATACACACATTTATATATATAACATTTCAGAATTTTGTGGGGCTTTTTGAAAAATATATAATGGGGTTTTCTCCTTTGATGATCGTTCCCACTCTGAAAACAAGAAGAATAAGCCTTTAGATGGTTTTTTTCCCCACTCTACCCAAGTCATAGCTCTTTTAATTGCTTTTGTGTTTAATAAGCCTTTCTTATAAATGTGTTTGGCCCGTTTCCCTAATTTCCTTGATTCGAAATATACAAGTGGAGTTGGTTGATGTTAAATTTTACAACAATTGCTCTTTTTTTTTTTTTATCGTTTTTCATTTTGATGATGGTTAGCATCACTATGCAGGATATTTCTTTTTTTATCGTTTTTCATTTTGATAATGGTTAGCATCACTATATGCAGGAAGGGTTCGGTCATCTTCTCATTCACCATCTCATGGTGCTTCGAGTGGTAAGTAAAATCTGTTAGGCAGAGCTTTTGTTTGGGTTTGCTTGCTAGTCCTGATATTATATTCATTTACTTGAATAGGTTCTACTGTTGTAAGAGATGCTGCAGCAATTACCGGCGGATATTTGGGGCATTCTCTGATTCGTAGTGTGTCAAATAACTTTGCCGGAGAGCTGTGGTTTAAACGAGCTAAAGTCTGTAAGATGGTTGTACTCCAGTTTGAACTGGTAAACTAATTTGCACTTTGTTTGATATATATATATATATATATAGATACACACACCCAGAGATGAAGCATCTCATTCTCCTTTTACTTCAACTGCAGACCTTTTACTTCAACTGCAGTGTGGAATCTTCCATCGGTATTCTGAAGGAAAAGATGCCGAATTGTGTCAGAATCATCTGAAAGATCTCAATGAATTTTGTGGTATGATATTTGATTTGAGTCTCCCATCCCCTCCCCTGTTCTCAATTTGTATGGTATTATTAGACTTACTCCAAAACTAACTAGAATGCAGGGGAGTTGAAGAAGAAAAAACATTTTTATTTTCCAAAACTAATTTGGCTATATATATTGCAATCTTAATTGTGTTGATTTTGTTTACAGGTGAATTTAAGCCTTCTTGGAATGATTGGTGGACCCATGATTTGAAGAGGAACTTCTGCCAGTTTAAATCAGATGCCTTAAAAAGGGTATAGTTCTCTTCTGCTGGAATGTGATTTGTAAAAGAAATCACTTATAATTTATTTTTGCTTAAGAACTTATAGAGTTTTGTATTTAGGGATGACAGGATTTTATATTATTCATTGTTTCTCATTTATATACATCTGCCTGTGATCTCTTATAGGTTTTTTTTTTTTTTTTTTAAATACTCAATTGCAGTGCATGGAAAAAGGCCCAGCAGAAGCGATTCCCGTATATAAGGAACTGCTCGAAGACGTTTGTGGTCGCAAGTTCTAATTAAGCTAATTTACATATGTATTATTAATGATTATTATTATATTATTATTATATATATTATTTTATATTTTTACTATTGCTGTCAAATAGTACTGCTTTGCTTATTGCAATTTGTAAATATTTATCGTATTTATATCTAAGTTATCTTTTTCTTGGACACAAGTTACTCATATTTATCTTTTTTTTTTGGTACATAAAATGGCTTAATAATAGCTTCGGTGGAGGTTCTTCCATCATCAACTTTTATCTTTTACTAGGTTCTCTGCCCGCGCTTCGCAGGAATGAGGGAAGAGTTCTTTGAGTGTTGTAGCTGATTTAAGCTTCGTTTGTCGGTGTTTTATCACTGGTAGTTCTGTCAGGTGGCAAACCCAAGATTTCTTTGATGAATTGTTCTAAGAGAGTGTCTTGTTGAATCTGCTGCGAAATATAGGGTATTGTGATTTAGGATTAGGAATGAGTGCTTTGCCGATTGTAGAGCAGGCTAACTGTGACAAAATATTCATTTATTTGGTGTTTTACTAACGAAATAAAATCTTATTATATAAGTGATTGAAATGTGATGTCTCTTGTAATGACAATCAACATTTTTGCAGTGACTTGTCTTCCATCATACATCATCCACGAACCTCCTAGATATCCAAGGGGATCTATGGAATGCAAGATCAAGTGATTTGCGCATTGTGATGCCATGAGTTCTTGTCCCATTATCTGGTCCCCTACTTGGCACATATATAACATATCATTAACCATATGAGGATTGAGGAGAGAAATAACATTGCAGAGATGTGCATGCATACATATACATATAGAGTTAACAATGCCCACTTTCTATTAACTAAATAAATACAAGACTTGGAATGAGGAAAGCCATACTATAATATTTTTGGAAACGATTGAGTGACCTCTGCATAACTTGCATGCTATCCTAAGCCAAATCAAACTTTATTTGAAGTTTGTAACTTTATTTGATCCTATTAAATTGTTGAGTTTTAAAGCTGGGACTTGTAGACCACAATCTGTTGCAGCCACTTTGAATCTATTAAGTTTTTCAGAAAAACTTACATACTCCCCAACTATAGCAGCAGATGGAAGACATGCAGTAAATTAAGAAAATGACATGGCATGCCATAAAAAAAAATACTCAGATTACACACAAACATATATCTATACATACCCAAGGCTCTTTTTTCTTTAAAATCCATGGTCTGCACTTGGATGAGTGAGATTGTTCACAGAGGATTCTGTTTTTATAAAAACCAACTAAACATTCAAAAGAAAGGTACATTCATAATCAGACGATCAATACAAGGAGTCACATGCTGAAACTAATGTTGATACAAATAGAAAAAGGAAACAAACAGGATTTGGCTTACCAAAATGATATTAATAGCATAAAAAACAAAAGCAGAGCACAATGAGCAACCACAATGATAAACCGATATTAAAAGTTCAGATCAAAATAGATAGAACTTGACATAAATTTGCTTACAATTAGAGTAGTAGTGTTCCCACCATTATATGAAAATAATCGGATTTCATCAGTGTTAATCCTTTTTAGGATTTTTTGTGCCAAAAAAAATCCTTTTTAGGATTTCATCACTTTTCTTATCATTAACATATAACATATAACATATAGGAATTATGGAGAATTTTTTTTTATATATATAAAGGAAGAAACTAAATTACATCATATGGCTCGTGGCCAAACTAAACCCATGGCATCAGTTGAGAGAACTGAGGTAAGTTCAGGAGGTGGAGTATCGAAGACATGAAGTCCCAAATGCAGATTATCAAAGTGAGTTGTCAACCAATCAGCACACATGTTGGCCTCTCTATAAATATGTTTTATCCTGCAAGACCAATCTAACTAATAGTAATTTGAGAAACATAAATAATGTTTTCTATTTACCATAGATGGAATAATATCCTATCATAAATAGACCAGCTGAAGGAAGGGCACATTTGTTCTCCTTGGCAACCTGAGATATCGAATGACAAAAATTTAACTCAGCTTGAAAGGTAAAAGCATAAAACTAACCGTCAAATTTAAAATCGAACAAAAAATGATAAAATGATTTTGGAAACCATACCAAGTACATGTAGTCCTCATGCTCTGATAACATCAACACATTATCAAGTTCACAACCTAATGAGTTTCAGTTAATCCCACATTTAGTCTTAAATGCAGGATTTTTTTGACTCTGAGTTATTATGAAAATCTGTAGGAAACATCATAACCAAGAAAAAGAAGTCAGAATTCAATATAAAATAGAATGGGAGATCATTGCAAACATTGGTTAAAAAAATAAGTTAGCATTTGAAAAGTCCACGAACTCTTTGTTTGTGACCAGAAAAAAAAATGCTTATCATTTATCTATCAATGAATTAAAATCAAACCTTTCTTCCCTTTAAGACAGTCCCGTAGGCCTCCAAAAAAACGCCACATCGCCCCATCTTTCTCTTGCCACGTTGATTCACTCCACATGACCCCCAAAATTGACACGTAAGTTTTTATTTTTCTCACTTTTTTTCTCTATCTGGGCTTTTATGGGCTTGCTTTTTTTTCTTTTTCCCCAGGCCCTTTTCCCTTATTTTCTCTACTTCACTATATTCCCATACACAAAACAAACAACCCGCACCATTTGGCGCGGGCCAAAAGCTTGTAATAATATAAAGTAAGCACTTGAAAGTTGAAACACCAAAATTGTTCAAGTTCTAGTGGAATTGTGGCTGTGTCATTCTTGAATTAAAGAAATTACCCGTTTAGCGAAAGGGTGGCAGTGCCGATCTTGGACTCCCCATAATTACCCTTTCCAGTACTTCAAACTTGTAGCCATTAGGATCCTCAATAAATTCCAACACAGTTAACCTTTATAAGTTCCACAGTCTTGCCATCTTAATCAGTCGACAAATCTTATAACAGAGGTTATGTGAAAAACCATGAGAGTCAATTAAAATATCAGTAAAACTAAGCGAAACAGGGAAACAAAGAAAGCAACACAAAGCAAATGGCAGTGAGATACCTTGTTGGATGGAGAAGGAGATGCTTGAACCTGCGAAATTAATGTGATCAAAAGAGATTGTGTAAAGTAATAAAGTAGCCCAAAATGTCCGGGCATAATTCATTCATATAAATTAAAAAGCTAATTCGAGAGAGCTTCCATCCAACCCTATACCCTCCTACCCAATAGTGTATTCTTCAAATACTATGAAGGAAAAAAAAAATTTGAAAAACACTTTATCTAAAAACATAACTCCTGGACTGTGAAGGTGCCATTTTTATATCTAAAGATAAATGCTTCACCTCAAAACAGCACGATATAAAAGAACAAAGAATTCTAATTGAATACATGTTTAACGATGTTGATCTCAGTGGCAACATCAGTTACTGCAAATTGAAATTGAGGCCTTCCCTTCTCTCCCTGAATCTCAATCCCTCCATAAAACTTCCTCCCAGAGCTCTGCCACCCACAAAAAAATGCCAAATATGAGTCCATAGAAATGCCCAAAGCCCATTTCCCAGAATAACTGGTTTCCCCTACTGTTAAAATTAAGATGTGAAGAAGATAAAGTGAAGTCCATAGTTAAAGTAAAGTAAGTTAGATAGAGAAATGTACCTGCGCTAATGGAGATAGAGGGAATTGCAAACTTTGAGGAAGGAGAGACGAGAGACCGAGAAGCTAAGATTGCAGTTGAGGATTCCTTAATCACCTCAATACAATGCGTGCTTTGACAAATCCAGAAACCTGAGCAACATCTGAATTGAGAGTGGTTTAATCAGATCAAAAGGCTGCAAATAAAGATGAATCAATTAGTCAACAACAATTAAAATGCCTCTAAAACTAATATTTAGAAGCAAAAGTAATATGTGCCACTGAACTTTTGCCTCTAAAACAATTTTCTGGCCCTTCCTTCATTGCTTAACACGACTTTGCTTGATTGACAATAAAACAACAATAATAACTGGTGCTGATATCATAGTTAATGCCCGTATGATGTTTGGTCTTGTAACCTCAGGGAAAAGGATGCTTCCGTACTTTATTATAGCTGCACCTATGATAGAACCTATGATAGAACCGGCTCCTAATTTCCAAAGGTAATTCAAATCTTCCTGTTTGAACCAAAGAAATGCAGCCAACAATTAGATAAATGAACATGGCCAGTGCATTTGAAATATCAAAGGTATATGAATATGATGAATAATAATTAAGCCCTCAGAAAATTAAAATAAATACTACTTGCTTATTTGGTTAGAAAATCATTAGTGCTTTAAATAATTTACTTTACTCTATATCCTTATTGCTTTCTATCTATAAATGCTTTAAACAAAGAAAAACCTGCTCGGTTCTGCTAAAATTATTCATTTAGACATACAATGAAAAGAAATCAGATTATTAATCAAACTAAAAAAGCTCATCATATTTTGCAAAATACAACATAGTGTGATTTGGAGGTCACAACATAAGTGTCGTAATCTAGTGGAAATCAGATTTAGGTACTCTGTCTCAGCAAAATCATTATCCATAAAATTCTTAGATATAATTGATTGCAAATTATATACACAAGAGCAGAAAAATCATGAAAACCAAACATAAGAAACTGAACAGCAATAGATGGAAACCAAGTAAATATTTATAGAATTCAACTGAATTGCATTGAAGTAGAATAAATTTTGGATTTTTGGATAGGTTTTTTCTGTGTTCTCGTTGAAACACGCGGGCATTTTCAATCTCCAGTGTTAACTAAAACAAAGAAATACTAACCTTAAATTCTACAAATTGACTGGAAAAAAGCAAACATACAAAAAAAGGATCGAATAAGAGAAGATATAACTCAATTTGTTACAAAAAAAGATTTAGAATATTGAAGAATGGAAAGTTACCTGTGAAACTAGGGAAAAAAATCAAGTAATAGGAACTGTTATGGATCCATGTACTGATGAAAGGAGTCCAAGCCCACGAGCAAGGAGGCAGTTGAAGAAGCCCAGTTGGATGAAGGATTATCTGATAATTGCTCAAATAAGGGCCTAATGTTTGTCAAAATGCTCAAATAAGGGCCCGATCTTTCAATTTGGCCAAATAAGGGCCCAACGTTACCGAAAATGTTCAAATAAGGGCCTGAGTCAGTTTGGATAAGAACGTGTATATCACGCGCCGTTAAGTCTGACGGCGTCATGACGTGGTAGTATATTAGGGTATTAAAATTATGTTTTATTAATTATTAATGGAAAAAGTATAAGAATAAAAATAAAGGAAAAAATAAACTGAATCAAAGGAAAAAAATAAAATTCAAATAAAGGGAAAAAATCGAGGGTTCTGTACAAAATCCCCAAAACTTTTTCAAAATTCAAATAGCCTCAACCAAACTCAATCAGAATCGCAAGAACAAAACTCAAACGAAATCCCCAAAACAAAACCCAAATCAGCTTCAATTAGTGTTGGTTTAGGGATTAGTGTTGATTAAATTTTGAGCAAAGCTCATGATTGCAGATGAGTTCATCAGCAAGTTCTTCAAGGTTTGAGTTAGGTTTGATTCCATTTATTAGGGGTTTCATTGGGTTTCGAGTTTTGGTGTTATTTCATTTGTTGAAACTCAATTAGTTTCATAAATGTGATTTGATTCAGTATTGCAAGTTCTCATTGACAGGGGCAGTACGTGTAGGAGTGGAGGAGATTTTTTAAATTTAAGCTCATACAAGCTAATTATATCAAGTTTTCCAGTTGTGAGGGAGTATGTAAGAGTTCCAATTTATTGTTTTTGCAACAAGAAGACCGTAAGGAGGTGTTCATGACTGATCTAAATCCTGGAAGAAGATTTTATGGGTGCGATAGTTATCCTGTAAGTGAATTAAGTTATGTGTTTTTGGTTTAATTTGGTCCATATGTTGCCTACCTTGTTGGTTCAGGACCATAACTATGGGTTCCATACATGGCATGATCCAGTTCTCTGAAAGAGCTAAAGAGGTAATAATGGAGCTTAAAATGAGGGAACGATTCCTTCATGATAATGTGAAGCAATTGAAGAAAGAAGTTGCATCATTGAAGAATAATGTTGTGGAGATACTAGAAGCTGACATTATTGAGGAAAACATAACATTAAAGCATGGAGTTAGGTTGTTGAGGGTTCAATTGAATGAAGCTAGTGGTGTCTCAGGTCATTCTGGCTTTTTTCAAAATGGAATGATATGTTGTATCTCTTTATCATTGGTGTGTGTATTATCAGCGTCTCAAGAAGGCAAGAGCAAAGTTTGTATGCCTTACCTTAGTTTGTATTCATAATTTGACCTTGTTATGGGTTCATGAATGTACTAGAACTTTATGAATGCAAGTTTTATGATCAATTGCCTTTATTTTGCATAAAAAGAAGTTTTATGATCAAGTACTAATTATTCATGCAAAAGGAATTTCAAAATTGTGCAAATCCATAATTATCAGAATATGGTTAATTACTCATTACTTGACTTTGACAAGTTGTTCCAAAAGTGGCAGTATGCCAAGACCCTGATATACAAAACATATTGTTTAGGGTCAAATATAGAGTGATTTCAACATAATCACTCTTTACATATATCCAACATATAAAAAAAAAGATAGAATATGATATCCTACATATTCAACAATTCTCAAAAAGCATCATCAATTCCAGTTTGTCATATAGACTATAACATTAAACATAAAGAGTAAATACATTAAGACAGATCAGTATTTCCATTGAGCTTTCTGTTTTCCTTTTCCTTTAGTTGTTGCCTTGCTTGGACCTGTTGCCATGGTAGCAGATGTACAATTGGATTCTTGAGTCTCAGCAGGGCCATTTGTGTCAATGGCTCTCCTTCTAGTCGATGTCCCAATGTTGAGCACAGTTTGGCCTGGTCTTCCAGGCTGCAATTAAGATGACAGTAAGGTTAGTTGTTCATTTAATAGACCATAAGTACTGCATCAAAAGGAAGTCATACTCACATTTTCAATTTGCCTGCCTGTTTTCAAGTTGGTGTACACCCCTATGCCTTCCATTGTCTTTCTCTTTTGACCTCTAGCTGGAACCCTTCCAATGACTTGCCTTCCTCCAATTGAATTAGATGAAACTGTTTGTGCAGAACTTGTTCTAGCTGCTGACATCTTGGCTCTGGATCTTGGACTAGTTCTTATCCCAGTTTCCGTGCTGCTAATAACATTGTTTTCATCGTCAACCCAGACTCTGCCAGCGCATTTAGATGAGGAACCTTTTGCCCTTGGAGGTTTTGTTTTGTTAGAGGCAGGTCTATGGGGTGGTGCAGCGGCATCTACTCGAACCCCAGTAGATTCAGCAGCTCTTAGAGGGACTTTCTGCTGTTTCAGTGCACTTGCATTTGCACTACCAGTTGTAGCACCGGATTTTGAAGCACTAAAAGTAGCAGAGCAGTTCACAGATCCAATTCCTACATGTTTTAAACTTTTTTTGACATTACCATTAACATTAACCAAGCTGTTTTAGGGTAGATCTGAAACAAACTTAGGTAGAAAAATAATAACAGAGCACTAAAAATATTTTTTTACCGGAAAAGGATACAGTAGCCTTTGCATGATTCTTGCCAACAGATGCAGTTATAGATCCGGTCTTCTTGCTGTTAGGTTTTGATAATGGAGGTAGGGCTTGTGATGAAGGATCTTTAGACATGTTTTTGGTTGGCAAAATAGAAGACCCAGAAGTGGAGGCTTGTTGCTGTGAAGAAAAAGAAAACAGAATACTTAGATAGGGTTTTGGTAAAAAAAAAAAAATCTGCCTTAAAAATACTACAGTTGGCCCATGCCCATGTGCTTTAACAGTGCAAAGATATAAATTAGAAAATGACAAAAAGTAAGAATTTACCTCTCCACCCTTTAAGTGGCAGCCCCTCTTGTTATGGCCTTATTTCTTGCATAGTTGACATGTCATGACCATGCCTTTTCTTGACATTGTTCCAGACTGAGTTTTGG